>JBBPBX010048652.1:15457-25669 GCA_038048925.1 Garcialebias charrua | reverse complement strand
TTTATTAATATGATGCGTTTGTAAAGTCGGATCGCCGTAAGTCGAGGCCGTCATAAGTCGGGGACCACCTGTATGTAAGGATTGGCTCCATCCCCTCCTTACATCCTGTGTCTGTTCCTCTGTTGGTCTGTCTGCTCAGCGTCACAGGTGTTTGTGTTCAGCATTAATTAGGTTGTGTATATTAGTCAGGGTTCATGTGTGTCTCATTGTCGGGTCATTGTCCCTGTTACCCTGGTGTGTCGTTCCCCAGCTCCTTGGTCTGTGAGTACATCTCGTCTTCATGTTTGGGTTTAGTGTTTAGTGTTTAGTGTTTAGTACTCAGCCATAGTAGAGCGTCCGTATAGTTTTGTAACTGCCTCGTCAGTTGTTTTGTTTTCATCTTATTAAAGTATTTTTGGTTTTACTCGTGCCTCTGAAGTCTACCTGTCTGCACCACGGGACTCATCAACCACACACCGCACCACCGTGACAGAATGACCCGACCATTTTGAGTCCCGCGGACAGGTAACATAGACTCACCTAGAGGCTGAAGATGTCTGCTCGGAGGGAGGCTGCAGCCATCAGAGTTGGCGGGTTTCGAACCGAGCCCGCTTGGAGCAGCAACAGGTCCGAACCAGAGCAGCTTCCATCACCAATGCTGATAGCAGAGCGAGCGAGGGAGCGTCGGGGCGGCTGCTCCGACCGGTTCACCTTCGCTCCTGCACGAGCCATCTCGTTGTGGGATGTGTCCGACGACGGTTCGGATTCGGACCCAGACCCGGGAGGGCTCCTGCCGTTTCCAGTTCCAGAGACACGAGGCCGCAGGAGAAGGCGGCGACCAGCGAAGCCGCGCACTTCCGGTTTTCAGCCTGCTCTCCCCCGTAATCCTCCCACGCTGTCTGTGGAGCCGGCGGGCGTTTCAAAGGGGGAGGGGTACCCACGTCCATGCACTGTGACGTCTCGGGGGAGACGTTCTTTGGAGGGGGGGTATGTGTTCCCTCACACCATGTCTGCAGGAGTCACGGAGACTCCTGCACGCCACACTGCTGACACAGCTGAAGGAAAGCAGTCTCACAGGACTCCTTCACAAAGGGAGCAGCCTGTTCACACTTCGACCACAGGGGTCGCTACTCCTGCAGGACTCACACAGGAAGAGCCTGCAGGACACACTGAAGGGTGTACAGATCCCACCTCGACCACAGGGGTCGCTGTGGGACGGAGATCTGAGGAGGCCAATTATGTGTTCCCTCACACCATGTCTGCAGGAGTCACGGAGACTCCTGCACGCCACACTGCTGACACAGCTGAAGGAAAGCAGTCTCACAGGACTCCTTCACAAAGGGAGCAGCCTGTTCACACTTCGACCACAGGGGTCGCTACTCCTGCAGGACTCACACAGGAAGAGCCTGCAGGACACACTGAAGGGTGTACAGATCCCACCTCGACCACAGGGGTCGCTGTGGGACGGAGATCTGAGGAGGCCAATCACATTTTCCAGCAGATAAAAAGACTATTTAATGCTGCTATCAATAACCCGGACCTCCATTACAAATACAAGACTTACTCTATTATTGATGACATTATTATTAACAGTCCTTCTGTGATTGACTCAGGTTTCCTCCAGATTTTGTCTTTGGCTAGAACACTGCAGGATGAGGCTAAAGCCAAGATGGAGGGCGCTGACACTGTCCTGCCTGTGGCACCTACAGAGGGTGCTGTCCTGCCTGTGGCACCTACAGAGGGTGCTGTCCTGCCTGAAGCACCTACAGGGGGTGCTGTTCTGCCTGAAGCACCAGGGGGTGCTGTTCTGCCTGAAGCACCAGGGGGTGCTGTTCTGCCTGAAGCACCAGGGGGTGCTGTTCTGCCTGAAGCACCAGGGGGTGCTGTTCTGCCTGAAGCACCAGGGGGTGCTGTCCTACCTGAAGCACCAGGGGGTGCTGTCCTACGGATGGCACCAGGGGGCGCCACATCACCAGCACTTACAGGTCCTACTCCTGCATCGCCTACAGAGGGCGCGCCTACAGAGGGCGCTACATCACCAACTGAGGGCGTTGCATCTACGCCGCCACCAGAGGGTCCCTCGCCGTCTCCAGAGGGTCTCGGCGCCACGGACGCCTCCACATCCATGGAGGGTCCACTCCTCGCAGACGCCTCCACATCCATGGAGGGTCCACTCCTCGCAGACGCCTCCACATCCATGGAGGGTCCACTCCTCGCAGACGCCTCCACATCCATGGAGGGTCCACTCCTCGCAGACGCCTCCACATCCATGGAGGGTCCACTCCTCGCAGACGCCTCCACATCCATGGAGGGTCCACTCGTCGCTGACGCCTCCACGTCGATGGAGGGCCCACTCGTCGCTGACGCCTCCACGTCGATGGAGGGTCCATTCATCGCTGACGCCTCCACGTCGATGGAGGGTCACGTATCCAGTCTCAGGGGGTCCTTGGAGGGACCCCCTCACGTCTACTGCTGTCCAGAGGGGTCTCAGGAGAGACCCCCTCACGTCTACTGCTGTCCAGAGGGGTCTCAGGAGAGACCCCCTCACGTCTACTGCTGTCCAGAGGGGTCTCAGGAGAGACCCCCTCACGTCTACTGCTGTCCAGAGGGGTCTCAGGAGAGACCCCCTCACGTCTACTGCTGTCCAGAGGGGTCTCAGGAGAGACCCCCTCACGTCTACTGCTGTCCAGAGGGGTCTCAGGAGAGACCCCCTCACGTCTACTGCTGTCCAGAGGGGTCTCAGGAGAGACCCCCTCACGTCTACTGCTGTCCAGAGGGGTCTCAGGAGAGACCCCCTCACGTCTACTGCTGTCCAGAGGGGTCTCAGGAGAGACCCCCTCACGTCTACTGCTGTCCAGAGGGGTCTCAGGAGAGACCCCCTCACGTCTACTGCTGTCCAGAGGGGTCTCAGGAGAGACCCCCTCACGTCTACTGCTGTCCAGAGGGGTCTCAGGAGAGACCCCCTCACGTCTACTGCTGTCCAGAGGGGTCTCAGGAGAGACCCCCTCACGTCTACTGCTGTCCAGAGGGGTCTCAGGAGAGACCCCCTCACGTCTACTGCTGTCCAGAGGGGTCTCAGGAGAGACCCCCTCACGTCTACTGCTGTCCAGAGGGGTCTCAGGAGAGACCCCCTCACTGCTGTCCGGAGGGGTCTCAGGAGAGACCCCCTCACTGCTGTCCGGAGGGGTCTCAGGAGAGACCCCCTCACTGCTGTCCGGAGGGGTCTCAGGAGAGACCCCCTCACTGCTGTCCGGAGGGGTCTCAGGAGAGACCCCCTCACTGCTGTCCGGAGGGGTCTCAGGAGAGACCCCCTCGCGTTTATTGCTCCGGGTGGTCGCTCGAGGTCTCCACGCTCGAGGTCTCCACGCTCGAGGTCTCCACGCTCGAGGTCTCCACGCTCGAGGTCTCCACGCTCGAGGTCTCCACGCTCGAGGTCTCCACGCTCGAGGTCTCCACGCTCGAGGTCTCCACGCTCGAGGTCTCTACGTCTGATGTCTCGACGCCCAGAGACGTCTCTACGCTTGGCGCCGCTGCCGCATGAGGGGGCTCCTGTTTTAGGTGGGCCCTGGAGGGTCCCACCCTCGTCTTCGACCGTCCTGAGGCCTCGTCCTCGATGGAAGTTCCTGCTCGATGGATGGCCCCCGGGACGCCCGCCTGAGGTTTCTCTGCAGTGTGGACTGCCTCCTGGTCGTCCACCGGAGGGGGTCCTGCGCAATGGACAGTCTCCCGGTCGTCCACCTGAGGGGTCCATGCCCGAGGTCGACATCTTGGCCTCGTTGTTTGGGCGCTCGTTAGTGTTCTAGTTTTGTTTTTGTGTTTAGCTTTTGTCCCAGGCCCTGTTCCTGTCGGTTTTTGGTTTGCTGTCCTTGTGTTTTGTCCCCTGTCCTTGTGTTTTCTCGTGCCCGCCGTCCTTACGGTTCCTCCCTCTGCCCGCCCTGTGTTTTTGGGGTGTTTTTTGGGGACGCCGGGGGGCGTCTTTGAGGGGGGGGTACTGTAAGGATTGGCTCCATCCCCTCCTTACATCCTGTGTCTGTTCCTCTGTTGGTCTGTCTGCTCAGCGTCACAGGTGTTTGTGTTCAGCATTAATTAGGTTGTGTATATTAGTCAGGGTTCATGTGTGTCTCATTGTCGGGTCATTGTCCCTGTTCCCTGGTGTGTCGTTCCCCAGCTCCTTGGTCTGTGAGTACATCTCGTCTTCATGTTAGTGTTTAGTGTTTAGTACTCAGCCATAGTAGAGCGTCCGTATAGTTTTGTAACTGCCTCGTCAGTTGTTTTGTTTTCATCCTATTAAAGTATTTTGGTTTTTACTCGTGCCTCTGAAGTCTACCTGTCTGCACCACGGGACTCATTCCACACACCGCACCACACCGTGACAAAAATTATGAAATTTACAAGGCACACCGGTTCGTAGACCATAGGAAATTTTTAGAACATCTGAGACACGTTTAAAAATTAAAAAAACAGTTTATTTGTTTCCATTTGTATATATAAATACTTTTAAAATACTTTGCAAAAAGATTAAATAATTAAAAGTTCTAGTCCAGACAAAGCGCAACCCAAAGACCCCTTATGATGAGTTCAATTAATGGAAACAATGTTCACTCGCCCGGACGCGGGTCAGCGGGGCCCCACTCTGGAGCCAGGCCCAGAAGAGGGGCACGTTGGCGAGCGCCTGGTGGTCGGGCTTTTACCCATGGAGCTCGGCCGGGCACAGCCCGAAGAGGAGACGTGGGTCCCCCTTCCCATGGGCTCACCACCTGTGAGAGGGGCCAAAGGGGTCGGGTGCATTGTGGAATGGGTGGTGGCCGAGGGCGGGGACCCTGGCGGTCTGATCCTCGGCTACAGAAGCTGGCCATTGGGACATGGAATGTCACCTCTCTGGTGGGGAAGGAGCCTGAGCTAGTGTGTGAGGTTGAGAGGTTCCGGCTAGCAATAGTCGGACTCACCTCAACGCATGGCTCTGGCTCTGGAACCAGTTTCCTTGAGAGGGGTTGGACACTCTTCCACTCTGGAGTTGCCCCTGGTGAGAGGCGCCGAGCAGGAGTGGGCATACTTGTTGCCCCCCATCTTGGTGCCTGTACGTTGGGGTTCACCCCGGTGAACGAGAGGGTAGCCTCCCTTCGCCTACGTGTGGGGGGACGGGCTCTGACTGTTGTTTGTGCCTATGCGCCAAACGGTAGCGCAGATTACCCACCCTTTTTGGAGTCCTTGGAGGGGGTATTGGAGGGTGCGCCTCCTGGGGACTCCCTTGTTCTGCTGGGGGACTTCAACGCTCACGTGGGCAATGACAGTGAGACCTGGAGGGGTGTGGTTGGGAGGAACGGCCCCCTGATCTGAACCCGAGCGGTGTTCTGTTGTTGGACTTCTGTGCTTGTCATGGATTGTCCATAACGAACACCATGTTCAGGCATAAGGGTGTCCATATGTGCTCTTGGCACCAGGACACCCTAGGTCGCAGTTCGATGATCGACTTTGTTGTCGTCTCATCTGATCTGCGGCCGCATGTCCTGGACACTCGGGTGAAGAGAGGGGCGGAGCTGTCAACTGACCACTACCTGGTGGTGAGTTGGCTCCGATGGTGGGGGAGGATGCCGGTCAGACCTGGCAGACCCAAACGTATTGTGAGGGTCTGCTGGGAACGTCTGGCAGAGTCTCCCGTAAGACGGAGCTTTAACTCCCACCTCCGGGAGAGCTTTGAACACGTTCCGAGGGAGGCGGGGGACATTGAGCCCGAGTGGGCCATGTTCCGCGCCTCTATTGTCGAGGTAGCTTATCGGAGTTGTGGCCGCAAGGTTGTTGGTGCCTGTCGTGGTGGCAATCCTCGAACCCGGTGGTGGACGCCAGCGGTGAGGGATGCTGTCAAGCTGAAGAAGGAGTCCTATTGGGCCTTTTTGGCCTGTGGGACCCCGGAAGCAGCAGATAGGTACCGGCAGTCCAAGCGGCATGCGGCTCGGGTGGTTGCTGAGGCAAAAACTCGGGCGTGGGAGGAGTTCGGAGAGGCCATGGAGAATGACTTCCGTACGGCTTCGAGGCGATTCTGGTCCACCATCCGGCGTCTCAGGGGGGGAAAGCGGTACGCGACCAACACCATTTATGGTGGGGATGGCGTGCTGTTGACCTCAACTCGGGATGTTGTGAGTCGGTGGGCGGAATACTTCGAAGACCTCCTCAATCCTACTGGCACGTCTTCCACTGAGGAAGCGGAGCCTGGGGACTTTGGGTCGGGCTCTCCAATCTCTGGTGCTGAGGTCGCCGAGGTGGTTAAAAAGCTCTGCGGTGGCAGGGCTCCGGGGGTGGATGAGATTCGTCCTGAGTTCCTTAGGGCTCTGGATGTTGTGGGGTTGTGTTGGCTTACGCGACTCTGCAATATCGCGTGGACATCGGGGGCAGTTCCCTTGGATTGGCAGACTGGGGTGGTGGTTCCCCTATTCAAAAAGGGGGACCGTAGGGTGTGTTCCAACTATAGGGGGATCACACTCTTAAGCCTCCCTGGTAAGGTCTATTCAGGGGTTCTGGAGAGGAGGGTCCGTCGGATAGTCGAACCTCGGATTCAGGAGGAGCAGTGTGGTTTTCGTCCTGGTCGTGGAACACTAGACCAGCTCTACACCCTCAACAGGGTCCTGGAGGGTGCGTGGGAGTTTGCCCAACCAGTTTACATGTGCTTTGTGGACTTGGAAAAGGCATTCGACCGCGTCCCTCGGGGGGTTCTGTGGGGGGTACTCCGGGAGTATGGGGTACCAGGCCCTTTGATATGGGCTGTTAGGTCCCTGTACGACCGGTGTCAGAGCTTGGTCCGTATCGCTGGCAGTAAGTCGGGCTCGTTTCCGGTGAGAGTTGGACTCCGCCAAGGTTGCCCTTTGTCACCGATTCTGTTCATAACTTTTATGGACAGAATTTCTAGGCGCAGCCAAGGTGTTGAGAGGATCCGTTTTGGTGGCCTTAGAATCTCTTCTCTGTTTTTTGCAGATGATGTGGTCCTATTGGCTTCATCAGTTCGTGATCTACAGCTTTCGCTGGAGCGGTTTGCAGCTGAATGTGATGCGGCCGGGATGAGGATCAGTTCCTCCAAATCCGAGGCCATGGTCTTGAGCCGGAAAAGGGTAGCATGCCTTCTCCAGGTCGGGGAGGAGGTCCTGCCCCAAGTGGAGGAGTTTAAGTATCTCGGGGTCTTGTTCACGAATGAGGGAAAACTGGAGCGTGAGATCGATAGGCGGATAGGTGCAGCGTCCGCAGTGAAGCGGGCGCTGTACCGGTCTGTCGTGGTGAAGAGAGAGCTGAGTCAAAAGGCAAAGCTCTCAATTTACCGATCGATCTACGTTCCCACCCTCATCTATGGTCATGAGCTTTGGGTTATGACCGAAAGAACGAGATCTCGGATACAAGCGGCTGAAATGAGTTTTCTCCGCAGGGTGTCTGGACTCTCCCTTAGAGATAGGGTGAGAAGCTCAGTCATCCGGGAGGGACTCGGAGTAGAGCCGCTGCTTCTCCACATCGAGAGGAGCCAGTTGAGGTGGCTCGGGCATCTGGTTAGGATGCCTCCTGGACGCCTCCCTGGTGAGGTGTTCCGGGCATGTCCCACCGGGAGGAGACCCAGAGGAAGACCCAGGACACGCTGGAGGGACTATGTTTCTCGGCTGGCCTGGGAACGCCTTGGGATTCCCCCAGAGGAGCTGCTCCAAGTGGCTGGGGAGAGGGAAGTCTGGGCCTCCCTACTTAGGCTGCTACCCCCGCGACCCGACCCCGGATAAGCGGAAGAAATTGGATGGATGGATAGTCCAGACCCAGGTGTGTGGCTAATTAACCACGCCACTGACATGTGTTCAGGGACCGCACCCCAAACAATTTGTTGTCGAGTCCAGTGAAGCAGCCACAGACATCTGAAGATGGTCAATTGCAGTGGTTTGGAGAACCCGAACAGCAGTCGTCCTCCATGGAGCCAGAACAATGGTGATTGCAGTGGAGACAAAACAGTAGTGATCTTCCGTAGTCAAAGCAGCAATGGTCCCAACTTCAGCAAAGGACCTATAAAATTCAGTCAACTAATCACCAATAGTTGCAAATTTGAAGCTGACAATGAAATGGAACTCAACTACTCACCTGCTGACACACATGCAGACACACATACAGGAGGAGGGGGAAGCAGCAAGCTTGGTCTTCATATCACGAAAGCCAGAACAGCACGCATGACACGATCTGCTGCTCAACGACAACCAAACCCCACACGGGTTTCAGCCACGTAGTGGGAGCGTGAAGAAGAAACCAAGTGCCAGAACAGGCATTGCTGCCTCCTTTTATACTCCACCCTTTTATCAAACCGTAAGTGACATTTCCCTAGCCAGGTATATTTCTATACGGCTACAGAAGATATATGGATACAGTTAGAGAGGACATGGAGTTAGTTGGATTGAGGACAGAGGATGCGGAGGACAGAGTGAGATGGAGGAGGATGACTTGTGTTGACGACCACTGAAGAGAGAAAAGTTGAAAGAAGAAGAAGTAGCTGAGAGTAGTCAGAGTCAGAGTACCTTTATTGACATTGCACAAGTTTGCACCAGTATAGCGTGAATATGTACGCACAGTCATCCTGAAGGGGACTACGTGTGTGAAGCTGCTGCTATCAGCGCGGCCTCTCTCATCCATATCGGGATGAAGGTTACAGGTTCACAATATCTTGCAATATCGCATTGGTTTGTGCATACCATTATTTTCTAAATTTAACATAAATGTTGTAGATCCTTCAAATAAATAATAAAATAAAATGTTTTTTTTGTTGTTGTCTAAAAGTCAGATATGAAAAGAGACAGGCAATGGAAAGCTTAAATAAATGTTAGGTCTCTAATTCACCAAGTTTTCTCCAAGAAAATGTTGGAAAAAAATCAACAACTAAAAATACTGAACTTATAGGAGGAAATGAGCAGAACACACCATCACATCCATGTAACATAAAAACAGTTACTAAAAATAACATTGAAAGGCCATGTTGCTTCTGTTTACTCAAATAATGTGTACTTATTGTGTACTCACAAATAACACTGATCATACAGAAATAACACGGTGCATAAAATCATCAGGAACTTCATTCATTATCTATGATGCCAGAAAGCATATTTACACATAAAAACCACTGAGCATTGCAGAACATTCAGTTGTAGTCCTACAACGTCATAATTCACATGGCCTGTGTTCTTGTAATGAAAAGAGATCTGAATTGTCCATAGCTTGATTCTGATTTCAAGAGTCATTCTTCTACCTCAGTCAAATCCTGGTTGAAGGAAAAGAACCAAAGTGCAAAATTAGTAAGCAAAAGGTAGTCAGGTACCTCTTCTCTGCAAACAAAGCCAAATATCATTAGGGTACAAAGCATATTTGAAAAGAACAAGAGAGGACTGAGTGTGGAGTAAAATCCAAAATGAATGCTACATGCATGAATGATCCCAGTTTTGACAAGCAAAACTGAAATGAGCAAAGAACCACCATACAAACAGGTTGACAACAGAACAATACGCTGAGAAGTATACCTTTCCCAAAACCAGTTAACCACAACCAGCCCAAAAGGATTTATTAAAACACAGGTTCAAAATGTTAATTCTGTTTCAAAATGTTTTAAAATATGAGAAGCAAAGTTGAGGAAGTCAAATAACATAAAACCTTTCTGTTTTGTACACTTTAAATGCTACAATGTGTCAAATTTTGGAGAAGTACATGCCATCGATATGCAACAGTTTATGACTTAGAAGTGACAGTTTTTCTCGGTAGAAACATTTAACATGACATTTAGAGAAGCATGAAGGCCTGCAAAAAACGGAAACGTGAAAAGGTCTCGATATTATCACATCTACCACAACCCTTGAACTTTAAGCAAACTAATTGATGTTACCATATGCAGAATCAGCTTTACAGGCAATAGACCTTCTCATCAGTCCGTCTTTAGTCACACTTTTGCAGTTTCTTTGCAAGATCAACACTTTTTCTTGTGCTTTTGAGTGGGTGACTCTGCAGATGTTTTGCAGATAACTGAAAAAAATTGCATGTTTTGCCAAATTTTTGTAAAACGTATGCAGTTTCTTGCTTTCACGATTTAATAACTCAAACTAGTGACTCAAAAAAACATTTCGAATTTCATCCAAAAGACGCTCAGTCTGAGAACTGAGGGAAAATGTTTTCTTTGACTTTTTTTTAACCTGGCTTACTGAGCATGCATCAGGACATTTTGAACCACTTTGGCCAGCAGAG
>JBBPBX010048652.1:0-15376 GCA_038048925.1 Garcialebias charrua | reverse complement strand
ATAAAATAGATGCCATTTCCTGCATTCTGGTGTATTTTAATGGGTTGTTCAACATCTAGTTTTACCTACATATATAAACTATTCAATAACGAGTTAAAGGTTCAGTATGCAGTTTCTGTAGAACTGCAGAACTTAGAAATATTTTCAACAGGCAAAGCATTCTGATCCCTCCCCCTCAGAGCCATATGTGGCTCTGCCCCCTTGTGGTCTGTTGAATTTCAAATTCAAGCTCTGTTTTTATTGGCTGATTCAAATTCAAGCTCTGTTTTTATTGGCTGGTTACAAACTCTGTTTTTATTGGCTGGAAAATGGCGGGTCACCTTTTCTTTTTAGAAATGCTTATTTACCACCTGGAGAAGCAAGGGGACAATATTTTTTTTAAATTTTTTTTCAGAGATTACCTGGCTAACATCAGTCTGTCAGGAGGTAGTGACAGAGTGAAGAAATATGTTCATAAAAAAAGCTACATACTGAAGCTTTAATGGCAGATGGCAGAACAAGAAGTAGCCTGAGACAAACATGTAGCATTAACACATTATGAACATTACTCAAGAATTGTTTCTATAAGAACATTATCAAACATTTTATATGAACAGTAAAATACTAGCAATAACAGCATTGTGAGAGGTGGACAGTTGAACATGGAGGCCTCCACCTCTGTTTAATGATGGACGGTTTCTTTTCACAAAGATGCCTTCCTTTACTCCTCTCTCAAACCATCATTCTTCTGTATCAAGGAGGAAAGATGACTGAGTTTGTCACAGCTCCTCAGACTGAAGAAGTCTTTTGGATACAAATACATGTAAGAATCTGTCCAGAAGACTACATTTACTGAGCCTGCATCAGGACAATAATCTGTAAAGTTTTAGCACATTTGATATGGAAAACACATTTTGACTTAACCAATTAATATATTTTCAATGGTAAAATATGCAGGCTTATTTCATATTAAATGGTAAATGGAGCTTATTTATATAGCGCCTTCCAGCCCCCTCCGAGGAGCCCCAAAGCGCTTTACAATACGAGCCATCTACCCATTCATACACACATTCATACACCGTTAGTTGTAGCTGCCTTGTAGGGCGCTATCCAGACCTACCGGGAGCAACTCGGGGTTAAGTGTCTTGCCCAGGGACACAACGACACATGGTGGGCGGACGCGGGATTCGAACCTCCAACCTTCCGATTAGGGGTCGACTGCCATTACCACTGTGCCACGGCCTTTCATACTATTCCCTTTCATTGCTTTATGTATTTATTATCTTACTTTTAATGATAACAATGTCACTACTGTCGTTTAGAAAGTGTTTATATTGGAACTAATGCTTGTTTGTTCACACACAGTTAGAACAGCTCACCTGTTCCTTCATACTGACAGGAACAATCCCCTCATCACTCCTGACACTAAATCACGTTTAAAAAATTGTCATAACTGCACAAATCTCCCCTTTTTACAAAGACTTATGATCAATTCAGGCCAGTTTCATCCAGACTCATATAATATTATTTAAATTATTTAACAGTATGTTATGTCACAATGCCACACACCACAAAATTCATTGACTTGATAATTAACTTGAACGGTTTTTTGCAGCAAAATTCAACAGCATGTCTTACCTGTTTGATCTCTCATTAACAAACTGCAGCTGTTTGAGTGAAAAATGTGTCAATGTTTGCACATTTAGCTGTCTGTCTCCAGAGCCTCTCTCTTTTTAATATTTCTCTTCACTCTTCCTCTCTTCCATCTTTCCACTGACCGCATGTAGTGTCACCTCCGTAAAAACGAAAGTGAAAGTGGAGGTGGGCGGACGACCTGGGTTGAGGAAATGCACCCAGCTGCTGCGGTGATTAAACTGAGGACGTGAATAAATTAAGGGTAGGGCGGCCCAGGAGCAGTGCGGTAGTGTTCTGTGTTATGTTGTTAAAAACAAAAGTTGTAAAAGATTTAAATAAATAAATAAATAAACGAGGAGCGGGGTCTTCTCTTATGGCGCCCCCTGCTGGATGGCGCCATGTGCAGCCGCACAGTTCGCACATGCCACGGACCGCCACTGTTGGCCAGGATGGCCTCAAACTAGCTTGAGAGTTTGAGCAAACAGCAAGCTCAGACTCACAAAGTCCTTTGGAGTAAACGTGAAATGTTTCAAGAAGAATAATTCGTCCAAAGGACCTGTGAGTACTAGGCATGTAACGTTGTAGTGGGTGTACCGAACCGTTTCGGTACACCACGTTCGGTTCGGTCCACCTGCGTACCGTTTCGGTTATTTTTTCACTCATTAAACGTTCTTAACAGGGGAATATATGCACCGCGGAACAAAATTTCCTGGGCGCGTTTCAGCACGGAGCTATTATCGCGCAGCACGCGCAGCATTTAGCCGTTAGCATCTCGTGCGGTCTCCTGTTTGTGAACGTTATAGCTTTCTTGTTAAAAGACGAGCGCACATTCAAAGCTGTGTGGACTTTGTTTCATGAAGACTCTGCAGCAGCAACACGTCTAACGTGAACGCGCTGGAAACTATGTCATCCGAACGTGAACGAAGAAACAGCAGCTGCATTAAAACTACTTCATCAGGTAATCAGAGCGGTCCAGAGCAATAACACAAGCTGTATGAGTTTTTAAATCTCTGAATCTGTCTGAACGTTGTTATATGCGCAGGCTTTAAAGTTACTGAGCGTCGCTATGAGACATTCATCACGTCAACACTTCAAAAAGTTCAGCTCTTTATGAAAAAACTAACTGATGTTGTCAACAAGCCCTGGACCAGATTAAAGCCCTGCCATGATGATGAAGAGTGAGCGATTCAACCGTTCAAGAGGTATTGTTCTTTTATTATTATTATCTAAATAATCTTTTTTTTTAAATCATAATCTTGTTTTTTTTAACCTCTTTTGTTTTTTATTTCCAGTCTGTGACAGAGGTAGCTGCTTTCTCTTCCACTTCAGGGAAATCCACCTGCAGCTAAGAAGTGTGTGATGACTGAACTGAACTCTGAACTTTTCCAGGACCTGTCCCACCAAGAAGAAGTTGTGAGTACAGTAATGAGGACAAATACAACCACACTGCTGCTACTGGACAAAAACTTGATTAGTTAGATTGTAAACAGTCTGTTGCTGCTTATTGTTCTGGTTCTGACTGTTTATTAAGATTTGTATTATTGTTCATATACAGTGGCGGCTGGTGATTTTTTTTTATGGGGGGGGCGCCATAATTTTTTTTAAGCATGTGTAGAAGTATGCATAATTATGTTTGTATACTGTAAAGTAAGTTTGTTCATGTTTTTATTTGTATATATCAGGTGTATCCATTTGTATAACACTATTATTAATAAAACATGGTTCATCTTCACCTTGTTTGAGGCATCAGTGTGAAAAGAGAATGGGAGTGTTCTGCTTCCACTTTTCAATTTTTGGACAACTTCTATCATATTCTGTTATAATTATTTTAGTAATACAAGTTCATAATGTAAATAGAATTGTGAGGGTCCAGACTTAAATAAGGACAAAGGTGTTCAAAAATCCACCAAATAATTCAATTTAATAGTTCCAAAAATAAACTAACAAATAATTAAATTTCAATGAAAAATAAATCAAAAGATAATAACAAATTTGGGCCCAACTTAAACAGGTCAACTGAAGTCTAACAAGGAGGAATGATTCCAGATTAGATTTTAAATAACTGATTTATGGGGAAGAAAAATGATCTATTTTACTGTGATCCACCTGATGAGCTCCACCTATACTTAAGGCTGCAGTCAAGTCCTACTCTTCACTGGAGCATTGATGCCTACTCATGGTATTTATGCTTCATTACACATCAATGCTTACATGGAACTTCACCAGATTATCTGAAGGATATTCTTATTCCATACTCATCCACCCGTTCGCTGCGGTCACAGAACAGCAATCTCCTTCACATTCCGAGAACCAAATTAAGGACCATGGGAGACCGGGCTTTCAGTGTGGCTGCCCCCCGCCTGTGGAACTCTCTTCCTGACTGTCTAAGAGCCCCACAGTCTGTGGTTGACTTTAAGAGCGGCTTGAAGACCTTTCTTTTCGACCAAGCATACTCTACCTCCTCATGATTCTACTTTTGATCTTAGCTGATATTGTTATTGATTTTAATTGTTTTATTATTTGTTTTATTGACATTTAATTCTGTTGCTCCTTGTAGCACTTTGAGATTTTCATTAATGAAAAGTGCGTTATAAATTGAATTCATTATTATTATTATTATTATTATTATTATTATTATTATTATTATTATTCTAGCCAGTTTGTGAGTACAGTACTTTGAGAGACACTTACCTTGTTTTTTGTTGTGTTTCCAGTCCTCGTTTCCATCTTGGTCCTGGGACCAGTTCTCACCCACAATGGATTCCACCGTGGAGAATCAGCCAGAAGATATGCACCACCCATGGCCTTATTAAAAAAAAATATTGAAAGATTATTGAAAGACTATTCAGTACAGCAGGACAGATTCTCTCTCCCAAAAGAGACAGACTGGACAAAAAAAATTATTCTGAACTTGAACAATAAATTCTTGCTGCAATATTAAAATGTGTCAGTTCATGGGACGTTAGGAGACAAGAGATGTTTCCAAATGACTCAACACTTGGGTCCAAGTTTTGCAAATGGTGTCAGGAAGTTAAAATATTGTTCACTATTGACCCATTACAAGGTTGACTAGACAGTATTTTAATCAGAGTTGATGACAAACTGGAGTTGAAGTGATCAATGTCTATTCCTTTGTTAGGTCTAATGCTCCTTTTTTCATCAGACAACTTTTACTTCAATGTTTTTACTGGTTTTATTTTGTGTTAAATAAAAAAATTCAGAGGTATAATCATTCCTCTTTCTTATTTTATTTAATGACATTTAACCTGCAGGTCATCCCTGAAATTCTGACGCACACAGAATCACAAGCCCAAGTGTGAACGGTGTCACACAATAAAAACATGCACTATCTGCAGCATTGTTCTTTAAACTGGAACAACACTTTTAAAGTATTACAGAAAATATACATACAGTACGCACACTTAATGATACTGTAGGCCATTGCATTAGGTAATACATTCAGCAAGTACTTTTACTTTAATACTTTAAGTATTTTTAAAAGCAAATACTTATTTACTTTTACTTAAGTAAAAACATTAATGTGGTACTTCTACTTACACTAGAGTACATTTTTGTCTGTTTATTTGTACTTTTACTTAAGTACAGTGTTTGAGTACTTTCTCCTCCACCACTGCTTTTAACTAGCATTTTGATACTTTCAGCAAAAAAATTGCTACTTTTAGTGTTTTGCTACTCATCAATATTTTCCTCTTTTTGCTGAAGCTTAGCAGTTTAAGCATCTGTCTTGTAGCTACTGTCAGGAGATGTGGCAGAGTGAAGAAATATGTTTATAAAAAATGTTACATACTGAACCTTTAACACAGACACTGAGGAGTAAAACAGTTCATGACATGAGCTGAAGATGGACAGACAGGAGTCGTCTTCAGACATTCGGGTTTATAATAACTAGCAACTTTTATAATGTTGTACAATACACCACAGATAAGCACAGCTATAGCTACTGTGTGACTGACCACAACACAACACACCACGTCACGCACACAGAGAGATCAGCTCAAACTTTGCTCATGTAGCGATTCATTAAACTCACTTAATATTACTTGCTTACCTGTGTAGAAAGGCACCATTAATAATTACTGCTGTTCAACGTCGCTAGTTGCGTGTGTCAGCTCTGACTGTGTACAGAGATGGTCCCCCGCTCCCCCCTCCTCCTCGGCTAACCGGAAACACACGAACCGCAGCGATCACGAGACGAGTCCAAGCCTCCGGGCGACGGAAAATGCGACCTGTACAGTCCAATAGTTTTGGACAGATGGGACATAAACTGCGCATGCGCTTAGCACTAGTTTATAATTAGATTCAATGGAAAAGCCGTTAGCGTGTGGTTAGCGGCGCCCAGCGGGGGAACCGGAAGTACGTCACAATCAGAAAACGTTTTTTGAAACAAACATCATTACTCATAAATTATTTATCCTACACAACTAAAAACATATATGCATACATTTCGAAATATTTTTATTTTATTATTTCATTTTTATAAAAAAAAAAATTAAATCTTCAAATGGTGAAGAGCTGCAGGTTCCAGAGGGGCGGCGCCCCTAGCGCCCTCTAGTGGCGGCCGCCGCTGTTCATATAGTTTATTTATTGTAGAGTGCTGTTTATTTAAAATATCATCCAAATGGGTCACTTTTATTTATTACTACAATACAATACAAACATATTTTTGGCATATTTTCAAAATAAACATTTTGTAAGTCTTTATTTTGTCAAAAAAAAAAAAAATTTGTACCGAAAATAAACCGAACCGAGCCCTCCTTGTAGCTGAACCGAACCGAAATGTGATTTTAGCGTACCGTTACACCCCTAGTGAGTACCACTGACTGCAGCTCTCCACTCCAAGATGGCCGCTAATTACCACCAGCTGTCGACCATCTACCTGATGAGATCCTGCATTACAGAAGGCTGCAGTCAAGTGCTACTCTTTGCCAGAGCGTGAAGCCATCTATGATATTTATGCCCCTGGCCAGAGTTTCTGAAATCTTAGAAGATACTGGCCCTTGTTTTTTGTGCCGGCAGTTATCCAGCCTTCTTGGTTCCTGTCCAGTCCTGGTTCTCCCTCGATCCTGTTCCTCATTCCTTGTGCCTTTCCCTCCAGCCACTCGCCTGCCTTGTCTGTCCTGCCTGGTCCTGCCTCTCTGGAGCCCAGTTTGGATTCAACTCTGTGCCTCACCACCACGACCAAACCTGTAGGAGAAAAACCAACCAGATTAATATCAATCATGCTGCTCCTTCAACCAGACCCACCTGACCCTCTCCTTTTTCCTCAGGGCTCCAGTAGATCATCTGTAAATAATTCGAGCACTGTCAATAAAAAAACACTGTTCTTTTCCTTCTTCTTCTTTTCCTACTCTGAGTCTTGTCTCGTAACAATCCGGGTTCCTCGAGTCATAACAGGACCTGACTAAACTTTTACGGTTAAAGACTACGTAAATATTTTTTATGGAGTATATTTTATGGAGTATGTTTTGCTCCTTTGAGCAGTATGGTGGCGCAGTTGGTAGAGCTGCCACCTGTGAGCGAGCAAGTTGCCTCGGTTCAAATCCAGGCCCGGGCCCTTTCTGGGTGGAGTTTGCTTATTCGCTCCATACATGTGTGGGTTTTCTCCGGGTACTCCGGTTTCCTCCCACAGATCAAAAACATTCATGTTTGACTGATTAACTGTAAATTGTCCTATGTCTCGTTTGTCTCTATGTAGCCCTCTGATGGACTGGAGACCTGTCCAGGGTGTACCCCACCTCTTGCACAGTGATGGCTGGATATGGGCACCAGTGACCCCCTAACTCAAAATGGAAGAAACAAGTAAAGTTAATGGATAGATGGATATTTTGCGCTGTCCCTTCTTGTAGACACTGTTACATCTTTACCTGTCAACCAGTGTTACATCCACCATAAACATGACACATTAAAAGGAGGACACAGAACTCACAAATAGGGGTTAGAAAATTCTATTTATTGTACCGCTTCCTGCAGATAAAGAAAAACAAACAAACAAACAAACAAACAAAAAAGAACCCCAATCCCCATGTCCAGCAAAAATAGGACACAAAAACCCAAAGTGTCAACTTAAAGGTGGACCTGGTGGGCTGGCCAAACAGAACAAAAATGTACCACGGCGGGCCAACCCTATACAGGGCCGTCGAAGCCACAGGGTACCAGACTAAAANATCTGGAGTCTGACTTTTCTTTTGTTTTTTCGCCAAGAGTCGGACTTTTCTTTTGTTTTTTCGCCAAAAGTCACGTGATCGCTTTCTCCTCCGCTGACTCCATGCATTAAAACCGCAAATAAAGACAACAGTTCAGCACGCGAGCGGAAAGCTATTTGTTTTTGTTGTGTGATTTCAAACAGTTCTTCTTCTACGGTAGATTTCTTCTTCTACACCCTTTCTTGCAACATATGCACAGGTTTTAGAGGGTACTGCCACCTGCTGGTCAGTAAAAGAACAGCACTTTGCCAAGCGCTGCCGTGCGACACCATAAACGCATGCACAGTGCGCGCGCAGCACGTGCGCTCCAGCTTGCGGACCAAAGCGCGACTATATCCGAGCCTTTAGGAGGCAATGGAAGATGGTGAAATAGATCAGGGGGTCCCAGACTTTTCCATGCCCTGGCCCCCTCAAACAGCATTAGCTTCTGGCCGAGGCCTCTCTCGCAAACCCATAAACAATGCTACAATATATGTACAGAAACATCAACTTGTATGTTTTAACTTTTATTCACTATAGTCAATTGATTATTACAACTGCTGAGCATGAAAATGTAGTTAACTAACATGTTTTAAAACAGGTGATCCCCGACTTACGAGCGAGTTCCGTTCCTACGAATCGCTCGTAAGTCGAAAATTCGTAAGTAGGAACGCATAACACATGTCGTTCGTAAGTCCGGATTTTCGGTTGTAAGTCGGAAAATGTATGCTAGCGCTGCGCCGAACACCCATTTTTCAACACAAACTTACATACTGGTTCATAAACATGCACAGAACTTTGTTTACAAACGGTTAGCTAACACACTTTCATCTAAAAACACATACCAGTGCTGTATTTTCTGTACAACTTTACCAACTTTACTGTTCGTTAGTCCGTTCGTAAGTCCAGAACGTCATATGTCGATGACGTCGTAAGCCGGGGACCACCTGTATATAAAAGGGGACAAAAATTACCTGAAGGTGGCTGTGGCCATCGACAGCAGGCCACAGCTCCAGGCCAATGAGAAAAAAAAAAAGGCCCAGGGAAAACCAGGGCGGCCAACGAAAAGGTCCAAAAATGTGGGAGTCTCTGACGAGCCAAACAAAGGGAGCCTGAGAGAAGAAAAAAGAACAAAAGCTCCCTGAAACCAGCCTATTCATGGATGCGTGGAAAAGGCCACAGCCCAAAACAATTAAAGGCTGATGAGCCAACCTGAAACCTGTCCAAAAGGACAATATAATAAGGCTAATGTGCCTGCACATAACAACCAGGTAAACACACAGGTGTCTGTAGTTATCCACCGCCCCTATAACAATTGTCTAAAAAGGTTTACTCAGTTCCTCTGGGCGGATTCTTCTTCTTCCAGACAACCTGACTCAACCTTGTTAGATTTAGCTACATGGATTATTGAGCATGCGTCGGGACATAACAATAATTGTGTTTCCAATTCAGATGCAGCAGGAGAGTGTTCATTTTATTTTTGCTGTTTAAGGCTGCGGAAGCTCGAGTGGTTGGGAAGCCTGAGGTCTCTGAACCCCCTGCTGCACATTCTGGAGACTGCTACTATCGTTTAAGATGGGGTCGATGGTGAGGACGCAGATGTGGAGATTTCAGGGATTTGTAGAATCGTAGATAAAGTTGCTTTCATCGCTTCCACTGGAAGGTTCAGTGCACGAAGATTTCCTCCTACAGCCTGAATCCAAGCACCTTTGATTACCTGGTTATTCTTGATTTGTGTGAATAGTTTGTCTCTTTGTGACCCTGAGGGTACAGCCTTTTGGACAGGGTTCTCATTTTAAGTTGTATGCACATGTTGCACCTGCTGTTTGCACTGATTTCTGATAGTTTGTGCAGGATCTTCCACCTAACTTAAAAATTCATGTTTGTGTTGGACAAATAAGTTAGCATGTTGGGTAAAGGTAAAACGTACCAAGAAGCAGAAAGTAGGACAGAGTCATGTAAACGACTAGTTCAAACTTGTTTTATTGCTGCCTTGAAAGAAGAACAAACTAACGTGTGGGAGGGTTTTTGTGGAAAGGACTCATCGAGGCACGTGGCTGTCTGCTGCATGTCATACATGTCTTTGTGGTTTTCAGTTTTTTTTTTTAGACTTTCAGTCATTTGTAACCTCATCATAGGTATCAGAAAACTTCATGGCACACCTCAATGACTCGTTTCCATTCATATGTCATATTGTTGTTCCTGATTTTGCAAATTGAAGAAACACAATTTTAAGCATTTTTCTCCAAAACACCTTTTTAAAGTAGTATTTTAGAAGTGATGATAACATTGAAGCTTATACTGTTGGCTTGTGGAGATGTTTGTCCTTACTGCTCTGATGGTCTTAAAGTCTGTTCAGACTCATTTTCAAGACTAACAGAAGCATCTTTGTTCAAAGTAACAGTAGCAGCTCTACAGAGACACTTTATTTTCAGCAGTCAATAGCATGTACTCTGTTAACCAGCCACAGGTGTGCAGGTGAGTGTTGCAGATATAGCTAACACAGTATTGTGTGAATGCTTATTGAGCATCTTCACCAGCATATCTTATCTCAGCCTTCTGTTACAAATAAATTCACAAAGTGTGAAATGTTACTAAATTGATCGGTTGTTTTTGGTAGTTAATTGTTTAATTTGATTGTTTGTAAATTGTTTGTTTTGTTTTTTGGGAAAAAAAGGGGCAGACAAAATAAGAAATTTTTCTTCTTTCTGCCACCTTTCATTTTATGTATTTTGATTTTTTTCCCGCATATTTATGAAATGGGTTTTTTCCATTATCTTTTATGTTGTTGTTTTTTAATATGTAAAATGAATAAAACTTTAATAAAAAAAAATAAAAAATAAAGTCCATTTGATTTTGTATTGAACTTTTTTTTTTAATTATCATGTCCTGGATGACTAAGAATCTTCACCAGCTTATTGAGCATGTATCAAAGTCAAAAGTCAAAGTCAACTTTATTGTCAAAACTGCAATATGTACAGGACATACACAGGATTGAAATTGCATTTCTCTCAGTCCCTTCGATGCAACAGTAACCATATACACACTAAAACACTAAAACATTTAATAAACATAAGCATAAAATGAAATAATAAAAGTGTAATACTGTCCTGAGGTTTTGCATAGTAGTATAAAGGTATAAAAAGTTACAGGATCCTTCAGGATCAGGATCCTTATTCACACTTTTGTGATCCTGTTTATATTTATTATTATTCCAACTTTATCTGTTCTGTACGTTTTTCAGCATCTTTCTAGTTCTGCGATTTTTGTGCTATTTCAACAAATCATGAATCAGAACGTTCAGCTCATTCAGGACAATCCTGCTGCAACTTCTGGTATTGGTAGAACGTTAGCTTTTTGAAATATTTGGCCTTTTCTGCCACTTTGTTCCTCATTGAAAATGAACTGGGCTCATTTTCCATCCTTCAAATATTTAGATCTGTTTACAACCTTGTACTGCTCCTTTCACATTTTGTTCTGTTTCAGCTTCTTTCAGCTTCCTTGTGCAAAATGTATATTTTTCTGCTACTTTCAGCCTTTTTTTTTCCCCAGCTGTTTTGTGCATCTTTCAGATTCTTTCTGCTAACTACAAATTTGTTGTGTTTTTTTTCCCTAACTTCTTTCTGGTAATTTCAGCTTTTTATGCTCCTTTCAGCTGATTTCTGCAAGTTTCAGCTTTTTTCTGCTTGTTTTTTTGGCAAATTTAAGCCTTTTTAGTTAAATAGCTACACATTTTTTGCACTCATTTCAACTTTTTTCATCTTAATTCAGCAAACATGTGCTATCTCCACTTCCTTCTTGTAATTTCATCTTCTTTATGCTTTTTAGATACCTTTCAGCTATTTGTTCCTGCTACAAGCTTTTTTTGATAATTTCCATTTTTTTGTGCTAATTTCTGCTTCTTTCAGCAAACGTGTTCTTTCTGCTTTCTTCTCCTAATTTAAGCTTGTTCTACATTTTCAGCTACTTCCCCCGTATTTTAAACTAATTTCAGCTGTTTTCAGATAAATTCAAGTTTTTTGTGGTAATGTCTGCTACTTTCAGCCAAATTAACTTATTTCTGTTAATTTCAGCTTGTTGTGCTCCTTTCAGCTTTTTTCTGCTAGTTTAAGCTTGCTCTGCTATTTCAGCTATTACGCTGTTTGTGTGCTAAATAGTAGCTTTTTCAGTTAATTTCACATTTTTAGCTCATTTAGCTCCTCTCACTTCCTCATAGTAGTTTCACCTTATTTTTGCCTTTCCAACTATTTTTTAAAAATAAATTCAGCTTTTTTAAAATCTAGTTTCATAATTTTTGTGCCAATTTCTGCTTATTTAAACCTAATTCAGCAAATATGTGTTTTTCTGCTTTCTTCTGATAACTTACACTTGTTCTTCCATTTCAGCTCATTTGAGCATGTTTTTAGCTACCGGTAATTTAATTTGTTTTTCACCAAGTTCTTTAGCAATAACACTACATTTTTACAGGAAATGCATTTTCTGTACTCTGCGTTAAATACATTGTCAAACTTTTATTTAGACTGATTTTTTTAAACTTTATACCAATTTTTGAAGCAAAATTGTTGTTTAACTTTTATCTCCAAAATCTTTTGTAGAGCCTATATAAATAAAATTAGAAACTCATTTACAATTTTATTTGAGCAATATTAATTGCAGCAGTAAAAAACAAAACAAAAAAAAAACGTACATACATAAAAATGACCTTTGTATAAAAATATACATACCGTATATGTAATGACTTTGGAAAACAGCTGCCAGTCCAGGTATTTATTGACCTTTTTCTCAATAAATTATTTAAATTATTTTCTCTCTGATTGATTGAACATCCAGAACTTAAACAAACATTCAAGTAGTAAAAAAAAAAAGAAAGAAAAGCAAATATTTTCATAAAGCTACTTCCACTGAAATAAAGCTATGTTTAAAACGATGTAAAATTCAATCATTTCATACCTTCAGAAGAGCAATGTTTTTTTCTGTTTCCTTTAAAAGAAAATGATTCCCGGTACTTGTCTTCTTTAAAACATTTTGCAGTAAGGGCTTCATCAGTCAGTCAGTGATGTTGTAATAATACAAAAACACTTCATATTTTAAATATTTGAAACATTAAAGGATTTTTTGTAACGTTTGAACCCGAAGCGAGTTTAAATCCACCGGTCTCACTGAACTACAACTTTTCGTCAGACGTGTGTTGATTTGGTCCAGCTTCCTCTGCAGCTGCTCCCCAGCTCTTTTTCTTCTAACTTTAATCAGTACGTCTGGGAGCTGCCGGATTTGTGTCAACGTAGCAGAGGAAACCCAACTACTGATTAGTGAAAGATGTTCTGAGAAGCCGAGCTTCGAAGTTCCACCCTGTATTTTTCCTTTTGATGGCAGCTTGTGCATAATTCGATGCAGAGATTTCATCTTGATTTTATGACGACTGAAGAAAGCCGGGATGATTTCTTTTAGGCACTCTGCTCCGTCTGCAAAGGATAGAGACGGTCAAACAAAAACCCCGGCTACACAGAAGAGACAATCACAGAACATTTATTGTAATGTTTAAATAGCATAAAGTCATTTTGTGTTTAACTAACAATAGAAAATGAAAGAAAAATCTGAAGTTGTCACCAGTTAATGATTAGGATCACATTTAGATGTAGAAGTGAAAGTACTATAAATAGCTGGTCTTGGTTTTCTAAATAAAGGTCAAAATATGTTGGCTGGCTATTGTTTGCAATTTCTTTTTATTCAGACTTAGTCACAACAAAAATCCAGAAGTGGTAACTGGATCTATAATTTTCAAGTCAAATTAAAAAAAATACTTTAAAGATGCTGTTCACAAATATGTCAGGTGTTTATTACTAAGAAAAATGTATTTACTGTGTGAAAACATGAACAAAGTGTTAAAATGCAAAACTTGTTACAAAGATGCAAAAATGAAGCAAGACAAATAAAAAAATAGAATCCACTAAATCAAACAACAGGACTAAAATAAGCATCATAATTATTTTAGCATCTCATTTCTCTTATTATTTTTTACTTTATTATATTTTACTTAGGCAGCACGGTGGCACAACTGGTAGAGCTGCTGCCTCTCAGCGAGAAGGTTGCCGGTTCAAATCCCGGTCCGGGGCCTTTCTGGGTGGAGTTTGCATGTTCTCCCCGTGCATGCGTGGGTTTCCTCCGGGTACTCCGGTTTCCTCCCACAGACCAAAAAACATGCTTGTTAGGCTGATTGGTGACTCTAAATTGACCCTAGGTGTGAGTGTGAGAGTGGATGGTTGTTTGGTGTGAGTGAGACAGGTCCCTCTTGTAAATGAGTCCCCGTGACTCAACGAGGCTAGCCTGTATAAATAAAGGTTGAATGAATTTTGGGCTGTTCCCTCTTCAGGGATAACCACAGTGAGTCAATCTCTCCTCGTTCTGTCCTCTGCGTCCTCTGTCTTCACTCCAACGACCTCCATGTCCTTTCTAACTGCATCCATATATCTCCTCTTTGTCTTTTTCCTGGCAGCTGCATTTATAACATCCTTCTACCAATATATCTGCTGTCCATCCTCTGGACATGTCCAGACCATCTCAATCTGGCCTCGCTTTATCTCCCAGCCATTCAACCTGTGCTGTACCTCTGATCAACTCAAATCTTATCCATCATTGTAGGAGAACCTCAACATCTTCATTCATTCATTCAAGTCATTTTTCATGACCAAAGGTGAGGGTTAGAACGTACGTAGACAGACCAGTAAATCAAAAGCATTGCCTTTTCGACTCTACTCTTTCTTTACCACAGCTGATCCATCTCCGGTTCCATTCTACCATCACTCATGAACAAGATGCCCAGATACAGTACTTGAACCCCGCCAACTGAGGTTCAGGTTCTTCCCCCAAACCCAATGGGGCATTCCATGTGCAACCTCTTGAGAACCATAGTCTCAGACTTAGAGAAACTGACTCTCATCCTAGCCACTTTACATTTGGCTTTGAAATACCCCAGTGCATGCTGAAGGCCTTGACCAGAAGATGCCAACAGAACCACACAATCTTCATAAAACAGCGATGAGACCATGAGGTTCCCAAACAGACATCCTTTTCATTTGTAGGACAGCGCCTTGAGATTCTTCCATGAACACCGCAAACAGGATAAGAGACAAGGATCAGCATTGGTGGAGTTCAACCCACAACAAGAACAAGCTTTGTGCTGTGACAAGAATGCAAACACAGCACCTGCTTCAGTTTTGAAAACTAGATAGCCCTTAAAAGCAACCCAGGCAGTCCATATTCCCACAACAACCTGCAGAGAATCCCTGGGGGAATATGATCATAAGCCTTCTCCAGGTCCAAAAAGACACATGTAAACTGGAGAGACAAACTCCCATGACCCTTTTAGCAATTTTTCCAAGGGCAATGCTATGGTCCACTGTTCCATGACCAAGATGAAAGCCACACCGTAACTCCTGAATCTGAGGATCGACAATTGTCAGAGTCTTCCTTCCGACACCCTGGAGTAAACTTTGCTGAGGAGGATAAGAAGTGTGATCCTGCAATAGTTATAACTTACTTTCTGGACCTCCTTTAAAAAA
>JBBPBX010048650.1:0-14329 GCA_038048925.1 Garcialebias charrua | reverse complement strand
TAGGCTGCTACCCCCGCGACCCGACCCCGGATAAGCGGACGAAGATGGATGGATGGATGGATGGATGGATGAACACATTTTTTAACTATGTAAAATGTTCAAACTCTTTACAGACAACCTATTTTTATTCCCACAAAGTTTTTAGTAGATATACAAATGATTCATCCAAACATAAGACTCTTTATCCATTTTTTAGTGTCTCGTTGCTAGAAGACTTCTGCTTTTCCCTCATGTCCCTTGTATTAAGAGCGAACACACTCCAGCTTCCAAAGACTTCACTGTTCACCATTCAAGGTCACATGATTCTGCATGCTGGCTCTGTGTTGGAGTCATATTTTCAGTATATGTTTATGTTTACCTCTCAATAACTTGCAGTCTTGGAGTGACACACAGCTGTGTGGTTAACACGGTGACAGTGGAGAGCATCCTGTGCTCCAGCATCCACGTGTGTCATGGAGGTTGCACAGCTGCAGAGAGGAAAGCTCTGCAGAGAGTGGTGAAGGCTGCACAGAAGATGTTGGAGTCAGTCTCCCCACCATCACAGACATTTACACCTCCAGATGCAGGAAGAGAGACACCTGCACCATGAAAGACCTCACTCACCCAGCACCCTCACTCTTTGCCCCACTCCTCTCAAAACGGAGGTTGAGGAGCATCAAGTGTAGAACTGGGGAACAGCTTCTACCCTGAGGCTGTTAGACTCATGAACATCTAACCAGAAAAATCACATCATGTTGATGCTGATCTGTTTCATGTTGCTGTGTTCATTCGTGCTCATCTGTTCATACTGACTCATGTTCGTGCTGCTGTTTGGAGTAATGTTTTTACATTAGTGCTTAGTGTATTTTTAGTTGATGTTTTTCTTAGTTCATGTCTTAGATGTTATTACTGTTTTTCTTTTACATGCTATTGTTGGATGTAACTGGGACCCTGTGTACATAATCTCGTTTCATCACATGTACCACATGCGGTACGATTGACAATAAAGATTCTCTGACTCTACAACAAATAGCTTCCTGCATTTCGGTATTTCACCATCAGGTTTCTTTATCATCTTTTCTCTGTTCAGATGACAAGTGCATTTCCTCAGGAAGCTAAGGAGTTTAAATATTGATTGCATTTTTATAAAAAAAAAATACAGCTGCTTTATTGAATCTGTTCTCACTTTTTCATTTCTCTGCTGGTTTGGGATGTTGAACTTGAAAAACTGTAATCGCTTACAGGGTGTCATCAAAGAATGCGGGAAAATAATAGGGACTCAAATGAACAACATCATGGATCTATTTAAGTCCAGATCTACATCCAAAGCTAAAAATTTTTGGCAGATCCCACTCATCCTCTACATGCTCAGTTCAATCTTCTGCCTTCAGGCAGAAGATATGGCCTACCCAAATGTAGAACGAACAGATTAAAAAACTCCTTCATCCCCTCAGTTATTGGATTTTTAAACAAAAACTAGGTTTTAAGACTTATCTCCTTTTACATATTTTTATCTTGAAAATCTTAACTTCATGTTTTTAAGGATGAAAAGTTTGCTTTTATTATGTTGTACCTTTTTAGTAATGTTTTTATGTATTTTGTTTTGATGGTACTTTTTATTCTGTTCTAGCTGTATGAATGTGCTGGCTGTCTCACCACCTCTACCTGTTGTAGATGAATTGCCCTGTGGGGGACCTAATAAAGTGAACTTCAACTTGAACCTTCCTACCTGTATTTCTAACATAGGCATTGCATTAATAATATGTGAATGGGATAACCACTGACTATGTTTAGCATCAGACCTTCTACTTCTACCTTCAGACACATCACCCTATCTGACACTCTCTTCACCTCTACTACATTCTTTGCCAACTCCTCCTTCAGGACCACCCCTACTCCATTTCTCTTTCTATCCACACCATTGTAAAACAGTTTGAAGCCTGCTCCAATACTGCGAGCCTTGCTTCCCTTCCACTTGGTCTCTTGGACACATAAAGCATCTACCTTCCTTCTCTGCATCATGTCAGCCAGCTCTACCTTTGTCTGTCATTGTCCCCACATTTAGAGTTGCAACCCTCAGTCCTACATTCTTCACTTTCCTCCTCTCCTTCTGTCTCCTGACATGTTTCCCTCCTCATGGTCTTCGACTAACAGTAGCACAATTCTGCCGGCACAGTTTGTCAACTGCACCGGTGGCAGTTGTTGTTAACCCAGGCCTTGACCGATCCTGTATGGTGTTGCTTTGATGAACTCACATCATAATGTGCAACATCTGTGCCATGTTGTGTGATAAAATTGGACAGTTTTGAGTGGCCTTTTATTGTGGTCAGCCCAAAGCTCACCTGTGCGATAATCATGCCATCTAATCAGCATCTTAATCTGCCACACCTGTGAGCTGGATGGATTATCTCAGCAAAGAAGATGCTCTCACTAACACAGATTTACACAAATTTGGGAAAAACATTTGAGAGAAAAATGTTTGTTTTGTACATAGAAAACATCTTAGATTTTTTAATTCAGCTCGTGAAAAATACAAGCAATACCAAAAGTATTCTTTTTTAAATTTTGTTCTGAATAAATGAATGAATAGATAAATAATGAAAGAAGCAAATAAATAAATAAATAAATCAAACAAATAAATAATTAAATAAATAAATAAACGTCTGCTCCATTGTTGGAAGTGTCTTGATTGTCTAACTAATTCTCAGAACTACAGTGCAGCACAACTTCCACTCTGTGGGTTTTTTTGGCAACAGAACCAAGATAAACAAATCAAACCAAATTAAAGTGTGGAAATCATTTTCAAAGTAACGACTGTGAATGCAGGAATGCGTTATCTTCAGTTTGCTAATCTAATTAATTTTAAGCATATCTTATCATCTAAATTGAATACATCACGTACGTAGCTTGGTGTAAGAAATCCGTAAAAAGAAAAGCTTTATCTTATCGCAGGAGCCTATCATATCTTTGTACCCAGCAAAGACACCAAATTATGTAACCTCTGTTGAGGTTTATTCATTATACTTTTACTGGACTGCAGTACAATGTGTTTAATCATAAGATTTATAGAATACTTTTCATTAGGATATTTAACGTTCATGAAGTTAGCACAATTTCATTAAAATAAAATAAAGTCAATTTGTTTTAATGAACTAAAAAAAGATTTACTTGTTAAAATATTTGCTTAATTCCTTGTAATTACTGTTTAAAAAGTATGACTTTGAAACAGAACTGTGAAAAAAATGTTGCTGAAATGTTACATTTTTCGACCTTTATTATACAGGTTAGTCTCATTGAGCCTCGGTGACTCATTTACAATAGAGATCTGATTTTAGCAACAACAAAAAAAAGGTTGACAACAGTAGACAATCATAAAAGAAAGCATATAGATTGAGAAGAAGAAATTAAACAAAAAACAAAACAAAAACAGCTAGATCATAAGGCGGTGTTGAAAACTAAAAACAGAAACGTCTGTTGGTTTTCGACAGGACCTTAACATATATTTGAAGCCACTTAGAGAGGTCAAGGTTGAGAACTTCAGATATTTTTGGAAGATATTCCAGGAAACAGGAGCAGAGTAGAAGGCCCTTTTGTCTAGTTCAGTCCTCACTGACGGAACACTGCAGGTGATCATGTCCTGAGAGCGCACGCTGTAGCTGCACTCACACAGAGACATGTAGGAGGAGATGTATGAGGGCAGCAGACCAAGAAGTGATTTAAAGATGAAAATGTACCAGTGGAAGAGTCTGTGTGAAGTTAATGATGTCCAGTTAACCAGTGAATACAGGGTGCAGTGGTGGGTACGATAATCACAACCAGTTATGAATCTTAGTGCACCATGATAGACAACATCCAACATCTGCAGGGTGCTTGTAGGAGCATTCATGTAGAGAATGTCACCGTAATCAATGGAGGGAAGGAAAGTCACAGATACAAGGCGTTTCCTAACATTCAGTGTTAGACATGATCTGTTTCTGAAAAAGAAACCCAGTTTAACTTTCAGTTTCCTTACCAAGTTTTCTACGTAAAGCTTAAGAGAGATGTGAGTCGACCAAAATACCCAAATATTTGAATGAATCAAAAAACTCAATAGGGACACCATTCAAAGATAAAATCAGAGAAAGAACTGCTGGGACTTCCTGTTTGAAAACAACATCCCTTTGGTTTTATCAGCATTTAATACAAGTTTGAGACGGAACAAATCTGACTGGATGATGTCAAATGCGGATTGCAAAAGCATATTTGTTAAGAATCGATCTAATATGGAATCATTTTCAAGACATTACTTGTTAGGTTTGGTGGGGGTGTCAATGATTTGGGTGAGCTTTAATGAAAAGCAATATTCTTTGAATTTCTCACAGAGTGGGCTCTGAGTTTTCCAATCAACATAAAAATCAGCAGTGAGCAGGATTTCATTGCATAGTAATTTGGTTAGGAAGTCTGACAAAGAAGAAAAAATAAACTGACCATGGAGCATATGAACATAGCACACTAATAAATGAACAATTCTGTGGTCAATAGAAATATACAATCATGGTATTGCACATCGGTCTACTATTTTATACTTTAAAATAAGAGTACCACTGCAACACCTCACTTCAAGATGGCCACTAATTACCACCAGCTGAGGATCCTCCTTTACTTAAAGAGTGGCTCACCCCACTGTGAAATGGTAGCTCCGCCCCCAAGACAAAATTTAAAAAATGCAACAAAGTGGAAGTGTCAAGAGACACCGCCTAAAGGAGGGGGAGGCGGGTGGGGGTTGAGCGAGGATGTGTGGCCAGGACGAGAAACCATTACAGGAAACCCTCGAGGTACGACACCTGCGACCTACGGCAACTCAGACTTACGATTTTATCATATTTAATAAAAATATGATTAAAAAAAAAAAAAAAATTTTTTTTTTTTTTTTTTGTGTTTAAAAGTTATTAATTTCATGTGTATAGCACTTTGTTGCAGCTGTGGTTGTTTTAAATGGCTTTATAAATAAAGTATAATTATTAATTTTACGTTTTGATTAGAAATTTATCGTATTTACGCAACTTCCGGTCGTTTCCGCTCGCCACTTCCGGTCGCCATTTTACAACTGTACTGCAATGGAGCTCCAGAGGCTACTGTCAGCTGGCTCCGTGTGCCCGATCAGGGTTGCCTCATACGGATAAATTAGCTGGAAACACTCGGTCAACTCTGTGGACGTCTCAGGTCCGGAGGAGCAGCCGCGGATCGCCCCGCGATCGGCGGCCACAACGCCGCCCGACATGCTAACGACAGCAGCTAACAAAGCAGCTAACACAGGCGAAGACACCGAGCCGACATGCCGCGGAGGGGCCATCTGCGGCCGGGAGCTCGCCGCAAATGTCCGCCTGGCAGTCGGGGGACACCGAGCTAATGCGGAGATACAAAGCCGATGCCTGAGCAGCCGCGGATCGCCCCGCGATGGCTCCAACAACGCCGCCCGAGATGCTAACGACAGCAGCTAACAGAGCAGCAAACACAGGCGAAGATACCGAGCCGACATGCCGCGGAGGGGCCATCTGCGGCCGGGAGCTCGCCGCAAATGTCCGCCTGGCAGTCGGGGGACACCGAGCTAACGCGGAGATACAAAGCCGACAGCCTTTTTGAATGAACTGACATGCTAACCAGTGCTGCTAATAGCGGGGCCTAACCGTAGCTAACGCCGAGCTTGTTTTGGATGGAGGACATCGCGGAGAAACGGCTTTCAGTAAGTTTTTTTTTTTCTGGCTCCAAATGTATGAAGTTAAGAAGCTAACAGTCATTCTTTTAAACAGTTTTGACCACGTGTGTGCGTGTGGAGCGTAAGGAAGCTGGGGGAGCTCGCACCCGAGCTAAATACTAAAAGACGAAGGCAGGCTTTGACCAGCTCAAAGTAAGACATTATATTTTTTATTTATTGTACAGTACTGTATTCATTTACTGTACAGTTCTGTGCATGTTCATGGCCTAGTATGTCTGCTTGTTCAGTCTCATGCCATTAAATATGTGTGCGGCGCTCCGTTAGCGGTATATCCGCGACCTATGTCAGAAACGCGGACCTACGACAGGCAGGTGTTTTTGGTCCGCGAGGTACGACAAAATCGACCTAAGTCACACACGTAGGTCCCTATCCCTGACGTAACTCGAGGGGTTGCTGTATTGTTTCTGAATGTTAAAATTACATTAGTAATAAAAAACAAGCAACAACAAAGAATACTTATGTAGATGTATTTATCTATTCTCACCCGATCTATCCGAGACAAAAGCGTAAAAAAAGAAAAGAAAATAATACAAGATATGCCGTGACCGGGGATCGAACCTGGGTCCCAGATCCCAAACCCGCTCCTACACTACTGCCCTATTGTGGCATTTATGCATTATTTGTCCATCGCACAATAAGAAAACAAACACAACCAAATGGTTTCGATGTAGTGAAAAGTATTCCTAAAATAAATAAGTTAATATATACAAGTAACTATTGCCATTCCAAAAACTATAATATGCTTCTTTGCAGTACTTTTCCGGAGTCTAATGTAACACTTCCATATAAAGTAGAAACTACAGCAAGGACATTCTCATCTCTGCAGGGGATTGGCTCTGCTTGAACCACTTTCGTGACAACAGAGTGCGAAGACACGTCACAGTGCGAATCGTAGACCAATCAGAAAATTAAGGTGTATGATGGGATTTTTAAACACCTTCACCTTAAACATGAACCACACAAGAAGAAAGACAAGAATCACTTTTTAGAGCAGCAGACTTTGAAAATGGGAGATCACCTCAAGACACTTTGAAACAAGTTTCAAAACTGTTTGAGATCAAATCCGAATTGGAAAGTGCATGCTGGGTTTTTATTCTCTCAAAAGTGGGACAATGATGTGTAACAGGAAGACAGTTTCAGATAGCACATGGAAAATGTGGCAGTGTTCAAAACAAACAATAATGTAATGTCAAAACATTATATGTGATTAAACATGAGCTGGCCTAATCAGTGTTTTTGTTCCGTGTCCAGGAAGCAACAATTTGTGTTCTTCAGAGATGTTTTTGTTTCATACAGAAATACTTTTAGGAAAGCAAACTGGTTAATTATTCATCAGAATACATTAAAGTAATAAGTTTTAAATGATCAATTTTTGAAAGATATTCCAGGAAACAGGAGCAGGGGCAGCTGTGGCGTAGTGGTAATGGCAGTCGTCCCCCGATCGGAAGGTTGGAGGTTCGAATCCCGGTTCCCCACACCATGTGTCGCTGTGTCCCTGGGCAAGACACTTAACCCCGAGTTGCTCCCGGTAGGGCTGGAAAGCCGCCTTGCATGGCAATCTGCCGCTACTGGTGTATGAATGTGTGTATGAATGGGTGGATGGTTGGTATTGTAAAGCGCTTTGGGGCTCCTCACAGGGGGCTAGAAAGCGCTATATAAATAAGCTCCATTTACCATTTATTTACCATCAATGTTTGAATTATCTAACATGTCCGTCCTCTTTATCATTTAAACTGGTTATGACTTAATCATATGAACAGTTAAGAAATAATGTTTGTAAAAGATGTGGGAAACAATCATTGAGGCGCACAGAAAAAATAAGTTATTTATGAACTAAGGTCCTTCATGGACTTAAAACAAAAGAAAAACAAAAAATGAGAAAAAGTTTTAGTTGGTTTGAAAATTACTTTGATCTTAAATGTAGCCTAGAAAAACTAAAACATCATTACTGCACTGGTTATTGTGAAATACTTTCAGCACTAGAATCACTCTGCATTTTCTTTTTAGGCTAATTATAATACCTATCATGTCTCACTGACTCCAGCGAGGTATAATCCTCATCATTTGAAACTAAATGGGTTGGGTATAGATTGATTAGAACACCTGTAAAAGCTTTAATCATCGTGTTTTTCAGACATGGTACTACACAAATAAAAAGAAGGCAGAATATAAGTAATATTGTCAGGATTGGTATGCAGATTCTCAGGAGGAGGTGCCACCATGGTCCAGAGGTGAACCATGACCATGGGTTGAAGGGGTATGTTATTTTAGTCCCGCTCTTCAACGTAATTTTTGAGTTTGTTCAGATCGTGCAAAACATTGTGGATGTCTCCTCCTGTTCCTGATTTTTCTGGAATGTAGGTACAGCACGATTCATCAATTATTTTACACATGCCTCCTTGTGATGCAGTCAGCAGGTCGAGAACGACTCGGTTTTGTAGGATCATCTCTCTCACTGCTTTCAGCTCTTCCAGAGTTCCATTAGCTGATTTGTAGGTGTCGTTGATGAGACGGGGGAGGGCATACCTGTTGATTTCAACGTGGCTTTCTACTTAACCGACTCCTACCCCTGGGAAAAGGCTTTGGAAGAACTTTTCCCCTCCATTCCAGATCCTGAATTCCCATGGGACGTCGGTGCTGGTGGTGAGCCTTCCCCATCTTGTTATCTCAGGCATTGGAGAGTGTCTTGTCCTATGGGCTGAGGGAGTCAGTGCCTTTCTCAGCACAAGCATCGGGTTGGATAGGGGGACCCAAGCACAAAGGCCCCCCAATTAGGTTGCAATGCTGTATAGGTCCTGTGTCCATACAAGAAATACCAGTCAGTTAAAACACGACAGCCTTTGTCACCTGGCACTGCAATGCTGCAGTGGGTGGTTTCCTGTCATCCTCTCGTTGGCTTGCTGATGTTGAAAGTCTTTTGTTCAAGGAGGTGTGTGCAATCGATGACATCTCCTGACTCGAAGCAGTTGGCATTTTCATAATGCAGTCCTGCTTTGCAGAAAACGCAATGCACATAGTTCAGTGTATTTGTATGTGGATACTGACATCACAGAATGAATACACTTTGCCACATAAGTTCCAGGGTACCAGGCCCACCGGGATGTTCCATTGTTGAAAACACAGAGTTCCAAAACACCTGGTGGCAGATTTGTCATGGTGATCAGTTCAGGCAGTTTGATGGGCGTCTGGGGTAGAGGCATGACATTTGAGGTGACGTTGCTATTTGACGTGAAGTTGTATCCCATAGTCACCATGGCTAATCGTCTGTGCAGGTCTGTGTGCATACCCTTCACTTCATCAGACAGTGGTTTTGTGTAGTCCCGTCTTGTCCAACTGCCTGTTCTTGGGTGGGTGCTTAGTCCATACAGGCACGCTTGTTGGTCTGTGGGCACAGTAGCAGGTTGCAAACTTGAATTGTGGGTGGCATGAGGTAGATGAGCACAGACGTAGAAGTTAGTAGTTTTCCCTTCATAAGCAGTTTTGTTCATCAGTTGCCACCATAGGTTGGTGCTGTAGTCATGGGGGTGTTCAGATCTCAGCAGATTAGTGATATTGCCGTTCACTATGTAACATGCTCCTATCAGAGTCAGAGTCAGAGAGTCAGAGATAATTTATTGTCATTTGCACCGCATGTAGTACATGTGTTGAAAACGAGATTATGTACACAGGGTCCCAGTTACATCCAACAACAAATGCAAGAGAAAAACAATAATAACATCTAGGATTAACTAAGAGAGACATCAGCTAGTAATACACTAAGCCCTAATGTAGTAGAAAAACATCATTATAAACAGCAGCACGAACATGAGTCATTATGAGCAGATGGTCACAGATGAACGCAGCAACAAGAAACAGATCAGTATCAGCATGATGTGACATTTTGCAGTGTTTATTCGGTAACACTTTATAATAACTACACACTATTAAGCCTTATTTAAGCATTAACAAACATTTAATTAACAATGAAAACATCATTAATTAAGGATGATTCACACTTAATACACTATTAATTAACACACTTGTTAACGCTTTATACATAAAGAATAATGAGTTCCAAAACCTACGTACTCAATGTTTATTCATGCTTAATAACTCATGAATTAACTATGCTATCTATATTTGTAAATGCACAAATTAATGTGCTTTCACCACATGTATTAAATGCGTACTAATTGTTAAATAATGTTTGAATTCACTATCTATTAATCCTGCAATGCATCATTAATTAAGGCAGTTGCTAGTAGTTACTTAAGTGTATTTGTGAACCATTCTAAAGTGAAGACTATTCATGCTTTATTAAGGCTTTGTTAATGTTTCATAAATCCTAAATAGCCACAAGTTATTTTTCCCTTGTGGAAATCAGACAAAAATGAATTCACTATCTATTAATCCTGCAATGCATCATTAATTAAGGCAGTTGCTAGTAGTTACTTAAGTGTATTTGTGAACCATTCTAAAGTGAAGACTATGCCCAGCTGTTTATCCGCGTTTTAACATGTTACATCGGTGTCCATCAAACATCTGAGGCTGCCAGGCACACATGGATGCGAGCTCCCGGCCCCAGCAGGCGTCTCGGACCGCCACCAGTCGGGTCCGTTAGCATTAGCATGTTAGCTCGTGGTCCCTCCACTAAATCTTGCTGTCTGCTGCTTCACGCGTTCCACAGCGTCTTTGTCCTTGGTCTATCTGTCCCTACGCAAAACCGCCGTTCAGCTGCAGCGCATGTGTCCGCGCGGAGCAACCTCTGAACCAACAAGGTTTGGCTGTCGAAGCCGGAGCTAACCGAAGCTAAGAAACATAGCGACCGGAAACTGTCGGAAACTACCGGAAACTGCGTAATTCGGCTTAAAAATAACAATAAAAAATAATTGTGATAATAATACTTTATTTATATACCCAGTTAAAACAACCACAGCTGCAACAAAGCTGAAATAAAGAACATTTAAACCTAAATTATTTTTTAAAATTATTATTTTTATTTATTTATTTAATTTTTGTCTGATTTCCACAAGGGAAAAATAACTTTTCATGACTCAGGGAAGGGATGAGATTCAACCAGAATGACACTTTCATGCGACTCTTCGGCTAAACCACAGGTACACTGGTAACATTGACGACTTTTTACCTGGCCAGACGGTCAGTCAAGAACGGAACTTCCTTGATGTCCGAGAGAGAGGTAGTGGCCCAGAGGTTACCGTTCAGCGTCTCCTGCGTCCGCTCTGAATGGCAGAAAAGCGGCAGGTCCTGGTTGGTTTTTCAGAATAAAAGTGTTCTTAGATGGGAACACTTCTTGGAATGGAGCTTATTGCTCTGGAACGGACTCATAGCCAGCAGTGCTATGAACCCCAACTGACTGACGTGTCATTAGCTTTTAGACAGACGTCAAAACAGTTCTTAGACGAAGACTCACATCCTAGTCTCGTCCGCAGACTCAAGGAAAACAGGAAGTCAGAGCTCTTTTAAGGCTAACTTGACCTAGAAAGACGTAGCTCTTTCTGATTGGTCTGTGTGAGCCAGGAGCCACTGAGAGCAACAGAGTGGAGGCATAAGTTAGGTTAAAATGTCAGAAAAGATAAGAAATTTAGTTTTAAGACGCCAGTATACGTGATAAAAGCTGATTAAAACTGTCTTAACTTCATTAACAACACTGTTGATCTGTTGGTTTGATTATGACAAACGTCATTACAGCATCACATATGGAACTTACTATGATAATAGCAAAACAGGTATCATTAATCTTGATTATTTAAGAGCCACGGTATGGTTGCACATAGCTGTTCCAGCCACACAGGAACAACTGCCCGTCACCATTACAACAGGATCGGCATCTCTGAGGACTACCTGTTGACAGATCATATTACACTTTTTATTTTTGTTAAGGTTTTCTCTCAAATTGTTGGCATGACATGGAGTGCCCTCCTTAAAACAGTTAAAAATACTGGGATCAAATTGAACTCATGTTTACAGCACGGGAAGTCATTTACAGCCATAATCAACAAATTAGAATATGCTTTATGAGGCTTGTTTGTGAGATTGATCAGTATACCATATTAATCCAATGTCTAATCTTACATGTTGTGTTTTCACAGCTGCAAGCAAAATGATCAACAGAAATAGACTTGAAAACCTCAGTCTGTTTTATTACAAAAATACATAAAATTAGAATATGTACGTTATTTAGTAAATTAAGCTATTTCAATGAATGGATTTTTTTTAAATACTTCATTCGTTGAATATGACTGTACATTAGGAGAGGTGCTCTGATCTTACTAGGAATGTTGCACTTCTAAAATAGTTTAGTAAATGAAAATTTATATACCAGCTTTCAAGATATAAAGATTTAAAAAAAGCTTCACAATCAACATTAAAACAAAACATGTGGAACTAGTCTTGCTTTTAATATTGATGAAAGAAGCTTATAATAAAATGAGGAGGGGGCTGTAAACATGGTCTCATTTGAGCTCTTAACAAAATGCATGCAAAAATAAATAAAATAACATGGAAACCATGGAACATGGCCATATTTATCAACATGCAATAAATTTGAACCAGAACAGTCAGCTGAACTCGAACTCTGACAAATGCTGCCCTACTTTTAAACTATGAGGTTTGTCGTGCTTCTTCATGGATCTGAAGCAAAAAGCCCGAACCGCAACCTGTCCTGTTACCTCGTCTCTGTTTGACACTATCAACAGCAAAAAAGCATTATATACTTGAACACAAATAGAAAATATTAGGTTAAACATTGTCCGATTGAAAGAATGAGAATGTTCAGGTACTTTATTCGCACATTTTTATACTAAAATCACCGGTAAAAATGCCTACTAGCATTAGCTAAAGCTAACGTTAGCCACACAATCGAAGCAAAGTAAAACTCACCTTCATATTCGTGGATGTAAGACGAGGCATACATCTTAAAGCCTTTCTCTAACTTACTTGTTGGTGCTTTCGATGACGACTTACAAATGCGATGAACATCGTTTATCGTCAGCTTGGGCAACCCCTGTAAACACCTCGAATAAAACGCCATGTTCAATAGACCGGAAGTGAGCGATCCGCATTGACCGGAACACGGAAGTTGACGTGCAAAGAGACTATTACTGGTGGCGTAATGGGTCCCTTGCTCTTTTCCTCCTGTTTCTCAGGTTTTCCAGAGAAAAAAGGAGATGATGAGTAATCGCACTAGTGGAGCACGCTTATGCTGTCTCTAGCTGGTGTTTTTTATCTATATGCCCAGTGGTAACATCAAAGCTGATGTTTCTACATTTGGCATTTTTTCTTCTCAGGCTGTGCTCTCTACATACCTTGTAGAAAGCAGCTGGGAAATGCCTGTCATTTTAAGACAGATGTTCTCACATGCATTTTGCTGAGCATTTCAAGGGCGTGAATGAATTACGTTCCCATAGCATATGTTGCACCGAGAGACATGACTGAAAGGGAACTGAAAGTTATGCACCATAACTCATGTTCCCTGAAGGAAGGGAACGAGGTGCAACATATCTGGCCCTTTCAATGCTGAAAGCTCGGTGAAGTGCATTTTGGAGAATGATGAATGGGCATCAGCGGCTTAAGTACCCAGAGGGCGGGGCCTCTGGCGCGACGCTGACGCCCTGCCATAAAGGCGTGAATGTATTCCTTCAGGTAATCGCGTGGGGGCGCAATTCCCATTGCATATGTTGCACCTCGTTCCCTTCCTTCAGGGAACATGAGTTATGGTGCATAACTTTCAGATTGTGTCACAGAGTCACACTGTCGCTGATGATGGAGGAATTTAACATACACCCACACTACACCACAGAATAAAACGTGTGTGCATGAAAAATAAATTGAAAAGGCTTACATTCTACAACAATGCTTATGCTAATACTTTATAACCAAATATCTATAAGAAATAACAGACATAGCGGGGAAAGCCTTCACAAAGCCTTCACAAACACACACCCCACTGAACATAGGTGGATCAGTGGTGGAAGTGGTCTCCAGCTACAAGTACTTGGGGGTACACTTGAATGATAATCTCAGCTGGACCAACAACACCAGCCTGATCAAGAAAGGTCATCAGAGACTCTATAATAATAATAATAATGAATTCAATTTATAACGCACTTTTCATTAGTGAAAATCTCAAAGTGCTACACACATTGAATGCTACACACATTCATACACCGGTAGCGGCAGACTACCATGCAAGGTGCTTTCCAGTCCTAGCGGGAGCAACTCGGGGTTAAGTGTCTTGCCCAAGGACAATACACATACCATACCATTTTATTTATAAAGCACTTTAAACAGGAACAAGTCCACACCAAAGTGCTGGACAAACAAACACGCAACAGGCAACACAGACAATGAAGTACAACACGAAAAACATAAAAACATTGCAGATCATAAATCAAACGATCCAATACAAATCAGCTGGCATTGAAAGCAATGGAGTAGTAGTGAGTTTTTAACCGGGATTTGAAAACCGAGAGGGAGGGGGCCTGTTTGATGAGCAGCGGTAACTCGTTCCAGAGTCTTGGGCCTGCCACAGAGAACGCCCTGTCACCCCTGCGCTTAAGGCGAGTTTCTGGAACTATTAAGAGTACCTGATCCTCT
>JBBPBX010048649.1:15019-25670 GCA_038048925.1 Garcialebias charrua | reverse complement strand
AAATTATTAATGCAAAATGTGGATTACTGATTATTAAAAACATCCTTTACCAGATTTGTAGGTTTCCCTGTGGAGTTTGTGGGTTTTATTCATTCGTCTCCCTCTTTTCATTCCTCTGACGGACGTTTGATGCATGAAGCTTTTTGATTTTTACATATTCCCGCTTGATAAAATTTCAAATAGGACAGAAATATTAAAGAGTAAAATGTTATGCATGCTGTGGTGTTCGTGTGTCAGTATGCACACAGGTGGAGAGGGAAGTCATGTAGAGTAATTTGAAGTTGTGCAGCTTACATAGATCTATGTACCGTATGTTTTACCCTATAAGTCGCAGTTGTTTGCATAATTTGCATGCCCTACGACTTATACGCTGAATTAACATGTTTATGGATTTTTTTTCCCATATTTATATACCGATTTGACCAATCTGAGATAGTTTTCATTCATTCTGACTGAAAATATTGAACACTACCATTTTCAGCTGCTAGATGGCACTTGAGCAGTATGGCATGCCGTTGTCATGTAATAGGTAAAAGTGCTTTTTAATGGCACAATCAGCTTGCCATAGCCTGCCACCGTCGTCTGCTTGGAGCAACCGTCAAATCGGCTTCATTTCTCGGTGCCGCCCCGGCGAAATGCAGCTGATTTGATGATTGAAGTGCATTTATTAAGTAAAAGTTCAACTGAGACACATCTTTACTGTAAAGTCGAGCAAACAAATAAATGTTTTTAAGTGTTAATCTTGTTAAACTCTGATAGACAAACTATCCACACTTGGACTAAGCCCCTCCATCTGTAACTGGGTACTAGACTTCTTAACAAACAGACCACAGTCCGTGAAGATCCACAACTTCTCCTCCTCCACCATCACCCTCAGCACTGGCTCTCCTCAAGGATGTGTGCTGAGCCCTCTTCTGTTCACTCTGCTCACATATGATTGTACAGCCACACATCCAGGCTGTCATATTGTTAAGTTTGCAGATGATACAGCTGTGGTGGGATGCATCACAGATAATGATGAATCCAGCTACAGACAGGAGGTGGAACATCTGGAGAGCTGGTGCAAAGAGAACAACCTTCACATGAATGTGAAGAAGACGAAGGAGATGATTGTGGACTTCAGAAGGAACAAACACACCCACACCCCACTGTATATAGGTGGATCTGCGGTGGAGGTGGTCTCCAGCTACAAGTACCTGGGTGTACACTTGAATGATAACCTCAGCTGGAGCAATAACACCACCAGCCTGATCAAGAAAGGTCATCAGAGACTCTACTTCCTCAGACGGCTGAGACGAGCTGGTCTGAGAAGCTCAGTCCTCACCTCGTTCTACAGGTGTGCAGTGGAGAGCGTCCTGTGCTCCAGCATCAACGTGTGGCATGGAGGCTGCACAGTTGCAGAGAGGAAAGCTCTACAAAGAGTGGTGAAGGCTGCACAGAAGTCTGTGGGAGTCAGTCTCCCCACCATCACAGACATTTACACCTCCAGATGCAGAAAAAGAGCCACCTGCATCATGAAAGACCTCACTCACCCAGCACACTCACTCTTTGCACCACTCCCCTCGGGACGGAGGTTGAGGAGCATCAAATGTAGAACCACTAGACTGAGGAACAGCTTCTACCCTGAGGCTGTCAGACTCATGAATAAATAAATAATAAGAATAAACACTGCAAAATGTCACATCATGTTGATACTGATCTGTTTCTTGTTGCTGCGTTCATCTGTGACCATCTGCTCATGTTCGTGCTGCTGTTTATAATGATGTTTTTCTACTACATTAGGGCTTAGTGTATTACTAGCTGATGTCTCTCTTACCCCGGCTTTACACTGCACGCGGCTCCGCCCCGCTCCGGTCCGCAGGTCGCAGCTGAACGAGTCCAATTCCCACTGCCTCCGCTCCGCTCAGGTCCGCCTGGATGCGCCGCTCCAAGACACGTGCGAGATCGCGCGATAAATCAAGTGATAAATAAGTAAGTCAGAACAAAACAATTCATTCGGTGGAAAGAAGGAGAACAACTGTAGAGAGACTGCTGCCTTGATCTTCTCTCGTAAATGAGCTACATGGTTTGAGCAACAGGAAGTGATGTTTACATTTCAGAATAAAATACTTTTTTATTTATTTATTTTTGTATTGCGTTATTAGGTGTAGTCATAGTCATAAATATAATAGTTTAGTCATAGAATAGTCATAATTGATAGTTTGACAGCATTTTTGTACAAATAAATCCGTATAGAGCTAGGATTAGTCCGCCCGTGGTGATTTTATTTTGTAAATACGGAAGTTGTGCTCGTTCCTTTTCCTGTTGGTGCGACGTAATCTTCAAAAGTTGACTCCGGCACAGCTCCGTCATCCGGCAGAAATAGAAAATTTTCTAATTTTGACGGACTGCCGTCCGCTCTCCGCAGCTCGCCGCCGCCGTGCGGAGCCAGTGTAAATTCTGTCATTGATTATAATGGGTGCGTATTTGCTGCGGAGGTCGGACCGGAGCGGGGCGGAGCCGTAACGCATGTGGTGTAATTCCGGGGTTAGTTAATCCTAGATGTTATTATTGTTTTTCTCTTGCATTTGTTGTTGGATGTAACTGGGACCCTGTGTACATAATCTCGTTTTCAACACATGTACTACATGCGGTGCAAATGACAATAAATTCTCTCTGACTCTGAAATTCTTGTCAAAGTCCTTCCGTGTACGCTTCCGCAGCCACCATTTGGCAGCCAGTCGAATTTTGGCACAACACCGGCCCACATTGCCTGGTTGTCAGCGGTGACTCATATTAAATGCAACATATTTATGAATTTTTCCACTTTATTAGACATATTTGGACTGATGCAACTTATTGGGTGGTGCGACGTGTACGGCTGTTCTAACCACGCTGCCTAATTTGAGAAGTTCATCTCTCTCTGTGCATCATTTCTAACATTATCTTTGTGATTTTTCTTCTGCCACCACAAGAGACAGGCGACCATGTAATTTCCAGCCTGTGCCAGTGCATTTTTCTTCCTGTTAGCAAAATATCTTATAAGCCAGTATATGATGAAACTCATTGGATGTACATTTACAACGAAACACCTCCGATTCAAGGTGGCCACCACTGCACAAAACTGACCAGTCTAGTAATGTGGTGGTAAACCCTGCTGCTGCCCTGTGGTCAAAATGACCCAAGAGACCTGAGTTTTAACATTCAGCTGTTGTGGGTCATTTTGACCTGAAGGCAGCAGGAGAGTTGAACCAAACTTAAACTGATGCTGATTAGCTCATACTGAAGAATGATGTAATAATTTTTAATTTGGTGATATTTAGAGATTTTAGTGGTTTTACATGTTGTGATAAATATTAAATACTGTGGTTAGGCCTGTCGCAGTAAATCAATTACCGTATTTCCAGTCTATAAGTCGCACCTTTTTTGCCTAATTTGCATGCCCTGCGACTAATAGAGAGGTGAGACATGTTTATGGATTTTCCCCCATATTTTTAGACCAATTTTTGGCTCAGATATGACCGTTTTTCATTTTGGCAAAAAATGGTGCAGTACCACTTTCGGCCGCTAGGGTACACCGACTGTTCCCACCTCATGTGTCCGAAGGCAGCCTCCTCTGGTTGGACTGACTCTGTCGCTGCCCGGCCTCCTGCTCTGGAGCTCTGACACTTCCAGAGTCCTGCTAGCTTCGTTGTTTTTCTGTGTACATTTTAGCAAATAGCTCATAAACTACTCAGCAGATTTTCTTTAAACGTACAGAAATTAATTACCCGTAGTTGGTGGTCATTTACAAACTATTAGTTGTTGGAGTTGTTTGAGCTAAAATTCGATTTATTTATAATTTATTTTCGCAGCGCGCGCGACCGTTTGGAAGACGTCAAAACGAAACAATTTAAGTCCAGCAGATTTGACCATTACGTGAATTTATTAAGGAACGATTAAGCTAAGACACATCTTTGCTATAATTTTCAGCAAACAAATAATTGTTTTTGCCGTGTTAATCTTGTTAAAAGTCCTTCCGTGCACGCTTCTGTTGCCGCCATTTTCAGCGGGGCAAATGACGCGCTGACGCGTTGCGTAGCGGTGACGCATAATAGATGCGACATAAATAAAGGTGCGACACGTTAATGGATTTTTCCAATTTATTGCCAATAATTGGACAAAGCGACTTATAGAAAGGTGCGAAATACGGTATATGATAAATGAAAATTATCGACCTCATTTTCATTTATCGGCTTTATCGTTTCTTCGTCTCTCTTTCTACTGAAGACACTGGACGACAAAAAGCTGAACTCCGGTGTTCTTCACTGACTCCTCTTTTTCTCTTTTCTCTTTAAATTAACTGTCCAAAATTGTGTTTTTGGATTGTTAAAAGCAGCTAAGCCGAGAAGCTAAGCTACTAGCTAAGCTAACAGGCCGACTTCTGGGGAAAACCTCTGTCTTGTCGAAGCTCCAAAATTCACGGTTGAAACGTGAACGGTCTTCTTGTAAAAAGTTTTCTCTGCAAAAAGAAGCTGAGAACTCGTTTACTGATTTATTTATTAAAAGCTTTGTGTGACAAATGCTATGCTAACGAGCTCAAACCACATCGAGCATCCGCCATTTTGAGAACCCAAAAAAATGGAGAGACAGCCCATGTCACATCATCAAGGGGCCTCCCTCCCATTTTTCTTAAAGAGACACACTGCTCACTCCCTCACCATCCATCCTTCGGTTCAAACAGTCTTATACTGCCATCCAGTTGTCAGAAATACAATACTACATACAAAAATTAACCAACATTGTTTTCTTGAATTTGACAATAATTACTAATTGTTGTCATATTTCAAACAATATTATCGTTTATCGCAATAATTTCTGAGACAATTAACCGCCCAGCAAAATTTGCTATCGTGAAAGGCCTAACTGCGGTTACCCTGGGTGAATGGCAACATCTGTTTTAGTGTCATTCCACTGATTTATGAGCATCTATTTGTTGTCCACGCGTCATCAAATCTTTGTCGCTTCTATAAAACGACTGACTGTCCCAGAGAGACTTGTGCAGCAGCCAAACCTTTCCGATAATTACCCATTTTCCTTCAGTGTGATAAACGTCATTGTCTCTTTGTCTGCACAAACCCAGAGAGGGAGAAAAAAAAAACATTTTCTGAGTGTTTAAAATGTATTTTTCTTCTCAGCAGAAAGGAAACACTGCCCTCCACATAGCTTCTCTCGCTGGGCAGACTGACGTGGTGAAGGAGCTCGTCACAAACGGCGCAAACGTGAACGCACAGTCTCAGGTATACACACAAACACACACACGAGCACGAAGCAATCTGAAACCATCCTGTTTGTGTATTTCCATGCAGATAAATGTGCACACAGCCATCATCAGTGTGTGCGTTTGTGTGCTGTGTCAGCAGCTTGGGCTTGAAGTCGATAGTTATTTCTCTCTCACCCCCTCACACACACTTATATACACACACACACAGACAGATGAGTGACCCTCGGCAGTCATGTCAGTGTCAAAACCCCGGTAGGAGCGGATCACAATGACATCGACAGCTTCTTGTCTTCAGAGCTGCAGCGAACCTCTTCATCCGTCTCTGAATTTATTTTCTTAAAGCTGATCTGAGAACAGCTGGAGCTGCAGATGTCAAGTGATATAAAGAAGCAGTACTCGGTGTCTCCTCAAGTTTGTTTTGAACGGCTCAGCTTCCATTTCAGCATTTTGGTTTTGTTGAATAAAGTTTTTTTTTTTTTTTTTGAGGTCTTCCTGTTAGTCTGCATGTCTGGGTGCCGCTGACGATACAGTGACAACAAGACAATAAGAAGTAGAAAAAAGCTGTGTGAATCCTACCGATACTGGATCGGATCGGCCCCATCCCTACTTAGAGTATGTGTTGGGTGTTACTCTCAGCTACTACCGAGCACAATTTAAAGCTCAGTCTTTGTAAAGGTGGTTGAGTTGGAGTCATTTTGGGGGTCACTAAGCCTGGTAAGCTGCAGTGGCCATCTTGAAAAGAGTTAAGTCCAAAAGTTAATCAGTTGTACCTGTCCATCAAATGATAAAACACTGCACAGGTATCAGTCAAATTCGTCTAGTGGTTTATGAGATATTTTGCTAATAAACAAACAGACACACAAACGCACACAGATCTTAGCAAAACAATAAAAGAATATAAAACATTACCATCTGCTTTTCACTTTTCATTTACTGGTGATACAATGGAATAAAAATCATTGACGTGTTAACTCTCCTGCTGCCCTTGGGTCAAAGAACCAGGAGGCCTCCGTGGTAGGTCTGAGACCTCATATGTCGTTTTGACCCAAGGGCAGCAGGAGGTTAATGAGAAAATCTGAGATACTCACCTCTACATGTTGACCACATTTAAAATACGATGCATGTCTCCTGTTTCTGCTTGAACAATCCTAAACACATCTACGTCCTCTAAAACTCTTTGTTTGTTCTAGAATGGCTTCACTCCGCTCTACATGGCGGCGCAGGAGAATCACATGGACGTGGTGCAGTTCTTACTCGACAACGGCTCCAGTCAGAGCATCGCAACTGAGGTAAAACCTAACGGACAGGCAACAACTCCGCCATGACGCATGTTTACCTCCTGCCTTCTGCGCTGTCGGCCTGCGGAGAATTTAGGAGATGTAATGTTCAGCGTTATCGTCTGTGATGGTTAAAGCATTAAAGTTTTTGGGGCTGAGGTGCTGCTGGTGAATGAGTGAAGAAGATGGAGTCAGCAGTGATGTGTTAGCCTGGTTAAAACCAGACCCTTGTCCTTCACTTCGCTTCGTACTAGGGTCTGGGACTTCTCCCATAGACAACGATTTCTCCGGTAGATTTTTGACCGGACCAATCAGAGAACAGAAGGCGGATTACCGGACCAATCAGAGAACAGAAGGCGGAGTTTTGAACGACGTCGACTGACGTCGTCAGTTAAAATGGCTGCCGCCACGAAGGAATTTTCATGAAAACAAGGTAAAAAACTATTATTTCTTTGCTGAGAAAAAATATATTTCTTAGCTGACGTTATATCAGAAGTGTTCCTGAGCTTAACAGTTCCTAAATCAATTCACGAAATGGTCAAATCTGCTGGATTTAAATTGTTTCGGTTTGACATTTTCCAAACAGCCTCGGGTGCGCTACGAAAATAAATGATAAAAAATCGAATTTTATCTCAAATGTTTCATCTAGGCCAACAGTCAGTAAATTAGAGCCATATAATTACACACTGGTAGCAGAAAAAATATCCACCGAGTGGTTTCTGAGCTATTTATCTGAATAGCCTGGACCTCGCCAGGCTAAACTAACAAAACTCCGCCTTCTGTTCTCTGATTGGTCCGGTCAAAAATCTACCGGAGAAACCGGAGAAATCGTTGTCTATGGTAGAAGTCCCAGACCCTAGTACGAAGCGAAGTGAAGGACAAGGGTCTGGTTTTAACTAGGCTAGTGATGTGTGTCTACACAGGGAGGAACCCGTGATGATGCACGAGTCCAGTGGAAACACGTCGTCTGCAGAGCGACAGCTTTGCACGACTAAAGTGTGACAAACAGCCATAGCTGACCCAGTTCTGTTTCAGTTTACATTTACTTCCTGGTTCTGCTGTCTACTATGAACCAACAGACGATAAGAAGACCCAGATGTTCCTTTTGGTTTCCTAAACTAATAAGTTTTAGTGAAAATCAATAGACTATATGCCAGTGACTCCCATTCCAGCACTTCCGGTTAGCAGAAATGACACGAACAAACATAAGTAAATACAATAAATAAAACAGCTACATACACACAAATAATAAATCTATACATACATAAATCTATAGCGACATTTTCCCTTCGGATAGCCACAATCCTTTGTTGCCCTAACCCCTCCTCAGCAGGGCAATGGAACAGCTGTACCCACCGGTTGGTGGACACAACGGAACTCACTTGTAGTGCCGGTAGCTCGCAGCCGCTTCCCGTTTTGGGTCGTTGTCATGGTCTGCTACTAGGAGCTAACGCTAACAACAACGGCAGTGGATAGGACCCAGAAGTGGCGGACGTGAGTTATATTTTAACAGAAGTACGTCACCACTACCCATGGCATATAGACCATTACAGCTGGTCGTGTCTTGTTTTTCATGTTGGCATATAAAAGCGGATTTTGCTCTTAACCTGCAAATTCTATAATTTTCTAGACTCATGTTGTAGAATTGCGCCGCTCAAGGTGGCGGCATGTTGGTGCAGCTCTCTTTCATTCTGGGATGTTGCTGTTGAAAACTTTAAATTTCTCTTTTTCTGGACGTAAATCGCTTTTTTTGGATAAATATTTCTTCTGACAGCAGATGTTGTGCAGCTGGAAGGATTTTTTACTGAAACCTTTTTGCGTTTGGACATTTGTTATGACGCGTAACCATGACATCAAGGTGGTTTTTACAATTGGGAGCAGTTGATTAACATCTCAAAAACTTAAACGATACCTCAGCTACAGTCCCACACGAGTTAAAAAGGAGGTGCCGTGGATGCATCCCCGTCTACTTGGCAGAGGTGCGAGTACCTGACCACTGAGATCCTGGAGCTGGTGGGAAACGCGCCTCTTGGCTACAAGAAGAACAGGATCATCCCCTGACACATGCAGCTGCCTGTCGGCAATGACGAGGAGCTCAACAAGTTGCTGGGAGGAGAGACCTTCGCTCAGGGAGGAGCTCTGCACAGGATGCAGGTGGTCCTGCTGCCCAAGAAGACTGAGAAATCCACCAAGTCCAAGTAGACAGGTCAACATCTGTAACCATTCCTCAAATCTGCTCTATGACGCACCGCTACAAGAGATCCTTCCTGCCCACAGCCATCAGCATTAGAGCTGTCATCGGGCCGGAAATCCACGGCCCTACCCTACCCGAGCCCTTAGTTTAATTACCCAAGCCCGAGGGAGCCCGCTGATTTCCTAGAAATCACCGCCCGACCCGACCCTACCCGATTAAAAAAAAAACAACAACAAAAAAAAAAAAAAACACTACGTTTATTTATTAAGCTTTTACTGCGTTCTCCCACTCAGCAAAAGAACTTGATGTTGTTCTTCTGTGTTTTGATGGAGGAGGTGTGAGCGCGCTGCTCGCAGTGACTTTTGAAGCTTCAGGAATGTCAGGAATGCGGCAACTTGTTCCGCCGCAGATGAGAGCAGTGTGCGGACGTGAGCGTGCACCTGACGCACGTCAGCTGGTGACATAATTTTGAGCTTGTTAAAGTTAGGCCACAGAAATAATGCAACTCTGTGCAAGTCGTGGATAATAATTTTGCGCTCCAGCACTTCTGCATGTCGCGCAGAAACACCTGCTGCGGAGAGTCTGTGTGTGAGGAGTGAGGACTGGCAGTGTTGCTTCAGTTTCTCATTCCAGAGACAAACCAGGTTGGTGGGATATTTGTCACCCTCCAGTTCTCTCTGTGCACGGTAAAATGGTTCGAGAAATGTCACTAAAAAGTCCAGCATGTCGGGGGAGACGCTGTCCAGGCGCGCGCTGCGCGCCTGCTCTCTGGCTGAGTTGCGCAATTAAGTGGCTGCGCTCAGTGCGCTGCGGTTTTCACCATCTAAATTCACTCTATTAATTATTTCCTCATCAATAAACTTACTGCCTTATATTCTTTACAAGCAGATTAAAACAATTTTATATTGTGTGCATTTTTATTTAGTTTTGTTTGTGCTGTATGATTAAAAAAAACCACATCAAAGCCCGAGCCCGACCCGCGGCCCGCCAATCAAACGCAAAAATATGGCCCTACCCTACCCGAAGTCGGGTAGGGCTCGGGTAGGGTCGGGCTCGGGCAAAGAAACGACACCTCTAATCAGCATCTAGAACAACCCTACTGAAACCAGGATGATGAGCTACAACATTTAGTTTCCCTTTGGGATTATATATATATATATATTATATATATATATATATATATATATATATATATATATATATATTAGTGCATTAACAGAGTACCCGAGTTTTCGACAGCTCGAGTGCTTTGACTTCTATCGAGGCTTTTTTGTCCACCTCGGGTACCCGTAGTGACGTCACATTTCACATTTCACAGCGCGCGGGGCAGCTTTTAGCTTTTAGTAGACGCTACAAAATGGATTCCTGTGTGCGCACGGATGTTAATGGAGCAGGCCGTCTTGTCAAAAAGGTAAAACAGTTTATAATTTTATAAAATGCGCTACTTCGTGTTGACTTTCTTTGTAGTAGATTGTGACAGCAGAGGGCAGTGTTGCAATGCAGGTCCCATATACAGTATAACACGGCCAAAACGGCTTCCTCTCTCTCGTTTCACAAACAAAAAAAACAAATATTCATCTCTCTAGAGCTACCAAAAATCTATAAACACAATCTCTAAAAGTAAACCTAAATTGCACAGCTGCAGGCGGTGGTACGGTGTGGCTGTGGCCCCATTTGTTTTTAAGTTTCGGTTTTCATCGCCTTATACTTTCACTTTTAATATTATTAATATAACTAATAGTTTTGTTTTTCCTGTGACTTATGTGCAGTATGATAAATGATAGGAGCATAATAAATGCTCCCAATGCTTTGTTGGTCTTTTTTTTCTTTTTGTAAAGACGTTTTTAGGCATTTATATTTATTTATTTATTTTGCATCGTAAGACACTGTGACGTCATCGGCTACTCGAGCGTCGTTCGAGTTTTTTTATGTTAATGT
>JBBPBX010048648.1:0-14418 GCA_038048925.1 Garcialebias charrua | reverse complement strand
TAAACACAGATAAAACTGAATGCATTTTATTTGGTGCACCTGATGACACCAGCAACATCCTTCCCAGTCCCAGTGTTGGTTTTCCCCTCCCCCACTTCAACCCGGTGGTCAGAAATCTTGGAGTGCAGCTTGACTCCAACTTAAAGTTTGATAAACAGATCAGTTCTGTTGTCAAGACCAGCTTTTTCCAGCTCCGTCTGCTCTCTAAAGTCAAGTCATTTCTCAGCCGTGGTGATCTGGAGAAGGCCATCCATGCCTTTGTGACCTCCAGACTTGATTATTGTAATGCTTTGTATGTTGGTATTAATCAATCCTCCATCTCCCGTTTACAGCTTGTACAGAACTCTGCCGCGCGCTTTTTGACCAACACACGAAAATATGAACACATCACTCCTGTCCTGTCCTCTCTACACTGGCTCCCGGTTCAGTTCAGGATACAGTTCAAGCTGCTGCTGTTTGTTTTCAAAGCTCTGAATGGACTTGCACCTCTCTACATCTCAGAACTTTTGAAAGTCCATCAGCCCGGCAGAGCTTTACGATCTGCCAGTCAACACCTGCTGGAGGTGCCTCGCTCAAGGTACAAACAATGGGGAGACCGGTCCTTTTCTGTTGCCGGCCCAAAAGCCTGGAACAGCCTCCCCCTTGAGCTGCGTGCCACCTCTGATCTGACTCTGTTCAAAACCAGACTGAAGACCCACTTGTTCAAAAAAGCTTTCAGTGTGTAACTTTTATTACTTTTGGTATTTTAGTATGTAGCATTTTTATTTCCATTGCCTTCTTTTATTGCTGTTGTTTCTTATTCTATTTTCATTGATTTATTGTTCCAGTTTATTCATCTTTTTATCCTGTTAAGCACCTTGGTCAATGCAAGGCATTGTAGGAAGGTGCTATACAAATAAAGTTTATTATTATATTATTATTATTATTATTATTAAGCCACTCTTGAACAAGAGACAGTGTCAGAAGCATCTCGCCTGGGACTGCTGCTGAGTGGTCTAGAGTTATGTTCTCTGATGAAAGTAAAGTTTGCATTTACTTTGGAAATCAAGGTCCCAGAGTCTGGAGGAAGAGAGGAGAGGCACAGAATCCATGTTGCTTGAGGTCCAGTGTCAAGTTTCCACAGTCAGTGATGGTTTGGGGTGCCATGTCATCTGCTGGTGTTGGTCCACTGCGTTTTCTGAGATCCAAGGTCAACACAGCCATCTACCAGGAAGTTTTAGAGAACTTCATGCTTCCTGCTGCTGACCAACTTCATGGAGATGCAGATTTCATTTTCCAACAGGACTTGGCACCTGCACACAGTGCCAAACTACCAGTACCTGGTTTAAGGACCATGGTATCCCTGTTCTTAATTGGTCAGCAAACTCGCCTAGAAAATCTATGAGGTATTGTGAAGATGAAGACGTGATACAACAGACCCAACAATTCAGAAGAGCTGAAGGCCACTATCAGAGCAACCTGGACTCTCATAACACCTGAGCAGTGCCACAGACTGATAGACTCCATGCCACGCTGCATTGCTGCAGTAATCCAGGCAAAAGGAGCCCCAACTAAAGTATTGATGCTGTACATGCTCATACTTTTCATGTTCATACTTTACAGTTGGCCAACATTTCTAAAAAATATATATTTTTTAATTGGTCTTAATACTGTATTGTAATTTTCGGAGATACGGTACTGAATTTGGGGTTTTCATTACGGTAGTTGTCAGTTATAATCACCAACATTAAAAGAAATAAACATTTGAAATATATCAGTCTGTGTGTAATGAATGAATAGAATATACAAGTTTCACATTTTGAATGGAATTACTGAAATAAATCAACTTTTTCATGATGTTCTAATTTTATGACCAGCACCTGTACTCTGCCTTACTAAGGACTTTCATTCTCTTCTTTTCTTTCAAGTGCACATATCTTGATTATACCCATAAATACATACACTGCATAATATTTATATAAAATGGCACCTTTAATGACTGGTTATTAGTAAAATTTTAACTTTGCAAATTTAGTTGCAAGACGTGAATTGATGAAACATGACCAATGTAAAATTAGACTTTAAAATAAAAACTGTTGAATATACAATCAGTCCTAAAAATATTGAATTTATCAGAATTTTAATAGTCATCAAAACAATTTTACTGTTGTGTAATGAACGTTTTCACAAGTAACACTGTGCTGTGTTTAGTGAGAGGTTCATCCAAGTGCATCGTCTCACCTGCTGCACACAAACTCCTTGCAGAGCTACAAGTCGACAGGGTGTGAGCTGGTTCCCATTGTTTCCCAGTCCCAGCTGTCCGTTCCCATTGTACCCCCAACCGTACACCTGCAGGTAAATCAGAATCAGAGAATCAGAATATCTTTATTGACATTGCACCAAGGTACAACGGGAATATGTACGCACAGTCGTCCGAAAGATGGACTAAGTGTACGAAGCTGCAGCTGATTATCAGCGCGGCCATCTCATTCCTTATCAGAATGATAATCTTAGATATAAAAAGGGGAGAAGAACCATGAGGGTAGATAGTGGTATTACAAAAAAGATCTTTCACATCTTGTCTATTAGGACACGATTTGAGACATCAAAAAAACTCTACCAGCAAGCACAATTAAACAAATTACATATACAAATTACATATGCATTTGAGGTCCAGGTGGTGAGATTTGTCCATGAGCCTTTTTTCAGATCAGCCACAGTTCTGATGATGTTTTCAGCCAACATTTCTGATAAGCGCTCACAGAAAGTTCTCAGAGGAGGGTGTGTGTGCGATAGATGCAGTTGTTGTCCTCGGTTACTCATGACCCAGGAGAAATTTGATAGTCAGCACATTTCCAAGGCTGTTTGGGAGTTAGATTCAAATAAGCTTGATTGTTGATTTTCTTCAGGCAGACGTTTTCTTTTCCTGCAGCCTTGAGTGTCCATCTGGACAATCCAAATCCAAAATGGTCTAATTGTGGGAATCCGTTCCACTGATCCATGCTATGAATCCTCCTCCAGGTTGAACCCACCACGCTGACAAGTCCCAGAAGCCGCGGGTGGCCTGCGATTCTCATAAATCGCCTCCACCTTACGGTTAAGCTCATAAAGCAGCTGATTTAGCGAGGTCACGACATGGATCAAACTTTCACTCTGACTCGGAAGCTTAGACATGGCCGTAATAGCCGCTGAAGTTTTCCTCAGTTTCCGATAGAACAGGGCTCCGCAGATGCCGAACAGCAAAGCGCCTGCCATCATAAATCCAATTATGTAAACATCATCAACATCCTCCACAGACAGGACTGAGAGACACATAATTTTCCACTCGCCCCAGGAATCCATGACGTAACCGCCAGAGTGTGTCTGTGACGGGCAAGCTGGCTCCCCCGGACCTTGTCGCTTTGTAGAAAAAAACTTGTCAATAGAGTTGATCGTCCATGATACCAAATCCATAATCTCAATTTACGTTCGAGAGATGAGTGCCGAGGAGCTGCAGACAAAACAGAGCCGAGCAGGGAGAGGAAAAGACGGGAGAGGAAAAGCAGAAGCAGCTGCTTGCGACCAGAGCAAGGCAAAAATAAAAAATAAAATACAGATGATGAGAGCATGAGAGGTCAGGCAGGCGGCACAGGGAAACACCGTTAATGTAGCTCTGCTTTAACTACAAATAAATTAATTAAAAATTACCTCTCCGTTGTCCGCCAAGGCCAAAGACGAGGTCTGGCCACAGACGATACTGACAGCCACCTTGTTCTGCAGGCAGCTGGACACTCGGCGAGGTGTGGGCTGGTTAGCTGTGGAGCCGGAGCCCACCTGACCACAGTTGTTGTAGCCCCACGCATACACCTGCCGAACAAGACAACAAAAACAGTGTCAAAAACCCTTTAAAAAGCAGAGGCAAATGTTTCTATTTTAATACACTTTTAGAACCCTTTCTTTTAAAATTAAAGGAGACCACAGATATGTTTTTAAAATTTTTATGGTATTTCTTTGGGGTTACCAGACACTGTTTATTCAATTTAATACACAAAATAATTCTTAGATAATCAATTATACCCTTTTTAATTCTGCCATTTTTAACTTTCGTTTTGAACGACCGGTTTATGATAATGAGATCTCGTGGCACGCCCTTCAAAGTTCTGCTTGCATTAACTCCGCCCTCCAAAGGCAGACGAGGAAGTCAACTCACGTTACTACCACAGAGCCGAGCTGACTGAGCTGAACTGGACCACGACAGATCAGAGTGTACAAGTTGTCGTGTCATTTTTTATTCTTCCTCTGTAATGTCTCCTCTGACTCTCCCACCCTCTGCCTGTGCGCGCGAGCTGGATGGAGCAAAGCACACACACACACTCACAGCGGGGCTATCTTTTTATCTGTGTTTCTCCGAGGAGCCGTGCTGGCCCGACACACAAACACACACACACACACTCACACAAACATGCACACATCTGTTCCCATCTGAAAACTATCAATTTTAAATCTGCTTAGTGCTCCATTATCTGCGCCAGGAGTTTAAAAAAAAAAGGGGGGGGGGAAAGATCATGGACAAGATGCGAACCCAGGTCTCCCGAGTGGCGTTCGAGCGCGCTAACCACTCAACCAAACTGGCAGTTGTACGAAAGTAGTCCTTCATCGTATAAGAAGTGTAATTCTTCTACGGTAATGTCGCCTGGACATTGCCATTAAAAATAAAATTAAGCCACGCATCTCTGCTCTCTGAGACTGGAAGAGTGTGTATCAACACATGTTGTGTAATGCAGCCAACAACGCAACATTTAACTTTAGGAGCCATTCTGCTGAGATGAACTATTCTTCTTCTTCTCCATTTGATTTATGGCGGATCGCAAACAACTGTTAGGTGCATACCGCCACCTAGTGTGCAGGCTGAGATGAACTCAGGAACCGCGTGGGTGGAGCATTACCAGGGGTTGCTAGGTGACGGGGGCGGGACAAAGGTTGGGATGGGTTGTGGCTGTGGGTTGTGGCTGCGGTTTGTGACGTAACAAACCGCAGGAAGTGCAATCGGGCCGTTTCTATCTAAGATAAATAAATATACTTATAGTAAATAAACCACTGGGTGCATTTTTTTGGCCTTAGGACTGTTTTTTTATGAAGTAAATACCCAAAGTTGAGTACAAAAACATTAAAAAGTGAATTTTGCATCTGTGGTCCCCTTTAAGTCGGGAAATCTTACCCTCGTATATTTGTCTAAATTCCACCTCTTTACGCAGTTTCCTGGATGTTATTCTGACACATTATTCAAAGGATCCAAGTTTCCAGCGGTTGCGTTTGTGAGAATTAGCAACAAAAATTGAGCATTTCATCATGATCTGACTGAAACTAGTGTAAAATAAGTGCAATGAAGTGAGAGCCCCAGCCTCTGACTCAAAACATTTCTAACACAAGAATAAACTGCATGCAAACTATTTAGGCCAAAAAAAATTCCCAGGTCAGAAGATGGTACCTTTTAAAGAACTGGCATTTTTCAGGCTTCAGCAGCTTTTTCCCACTTTTCTCCCTCACCCTCCTTCATAAAATCTGTTTTTTAAACCAGTTTTCTTTAAAGTCTGGAATGGAAAATGTGTGCTAGCCCATGTTTAGCTGGAATGCAGTTTTGCTGTGGATCAGTTTGAAGCACAATACAGTACAGTAGATGTCTTATTGTTGAGCCCATGTTCCAGATGTTTATCTCAAAGCAGATCAGCTGTAGCTGTGACTGGACTTCAGATTTTGTTGATGCTGCATGACAGAGCACTGACTCTGAACAGGAAAGAAGGCTTTGTTTACAGCTTTGATAGAAATCAGTCATTATTCTCTTTATTTACCCCTAAACACTTACCTCTCCAGAGTCAGTCAGAGCCAGGGAGTGGTGAGAGCCGCACGCCACATCTGTGACCTTCTTGGTGAGCAGCTTGGCAGACATGATCACTGGAGCCACGCCCTGATTGGTCGTCCCATTTCCAAGTTGGCTGTAGCCGTTATGCCCCCAGGCGAATAGCTCTCCATCTATTAAAAACCACAACTGGTCACTGTGCTGCACATCTGAGCTCAACTCTGGAGAAAAGTCATGAAGTTACCCTCTGTGGCCAGCAGGACGTGGGGTCCACTACCGTAGCTCAGACTCACGACCTTCCTGCCGCTCAGGACGTCCAGCTTCTTCGGCTTGATGGTGCTCTGGCTGTCCCCCGTTCCGAGGCAGTTACTGCAGTTCAGCCCAAACACGTACACCTGAGTGCAAGAGAGCAAACGTCATGAGGTCCAGTGAAAGGAGGGACAACCAGGGGCAGAAGCAGTGAGCTGAGTGGGCTGCAGGTTGTGCTTCAGTCATACAAACTGACAACTGTGACACCCCACCCCTCAAGACCTGTCACACACACACAGCAGCTTCAGAGAAAGAGGTGACAGGCACAACAAAAAAGCTTTTTATAACAATTATTAGAGCAGTCTGCATCCTGCTTTGTATGATTATCACTTAGAAACCAAGTTTTAAGTTTTAATATAACTAAAGAGTTTAGTCAGGAAATATTAGGGGTTGAACGAGTACATAATTTTTAAACTCGACATTAGCATAAAAAATCTCGAGTAGAACTCGAGTAGTCGATGACGTCATAGGCTCTTAAGATGCAAATACATAAAAATGCATAAAAACGTGATTATTTACAAAAAAAAAAGACCAACAAAACGTTGGGAGCATATATTATGCTCCTATCATTTATCATACTGCAGATAAGTCACAGGAAAAACAAAACTATTAGTTATTATTATTAAACTGCAAAAGTGAAAGAAACGTGCAGCACGTCAAAAACGAAACAAAAAACAGTGAGGCAGACACCACCCCGCACCTGCAACAGTGCATGCAACACCGCCCCCTGTAGCGGTTACGGGGAGTGGACTATGTGTTATGTCTTTCCCATAATGCTTAGCGGTATGTTAGTGTTCTGGCCACACCATGAGTGAGCTGGACATCTGTGATATAGACCTGCCTCTTGTGTGTTATTAAAGTTTGGTTGTTTCAAAGTTCAAAGTGTCTTGGGTTGGGTTTAACCCACATTAGGGTACAATACGTGAAACAGGAAGTTGATTTATTTTCTGTGGTGTGACTGCGACGTTACTATTGAAAACCTCGATAGATGTCCTAGGAATCGATGCGTCGATTACGGTACTCGAATAGTCTGTTAAAGCCCTAGAAATAATATGAACTCATTGTAAGTCATCGTCCTAGGAATCGATGCGTCGATTACTCGAATAGTCTGTTAAAGCCCTAGAAATAATATGAACTCATTGTAAGTCATCGTAAAAAATGTTTTATTTTACAATCCCATTTTAAACAATTTATGTTATCAAATAAATATTTTATCTACCTGCTGCTGGTGCAAATAGTACTATAAGTATTAAAGGCCAGCTTTAGATTTTGTCTCCTACTTATTTATAATAAAGGTCTTATAAGTTCTAAAATACACACTTAGATACATTAATTTTTTAGACAAAAAGTTTAATATTTTCATTTACAGTAATTGGCTACGTTTTTGTCTCTACGTCTCACTATAGAATGCTTTTCAGCTCACCTCGGTGGTTATAAACAGTGATGAGTGCAGCTTCAAACATCTCCACTGACACAAACTGATGACATCATGATGTATTAATTCATGATGGATTGCTTACTCTTGGGAGATCCTGATGCATGCTCAATAATCCAGGTAGATAAATCTAACAAGGTTAAGTCAGGTCATTTCTTCAGTCTTTTTTGGAAATAAAGACAAAACTTTTTAACCAAGAATAATCTGTCCAGAGGACTGGACTTTTAGATACTCTTAGGATGCTTATCGTCTCTTGCTCATAAAAAAAAGATATAAACTATACATCAGCTGAACGTAAAACAAGTTAGGAAAAGGTAAAAGGTGTAAAACAGTGAGGTAAACGTGAATTAACCTGCAGAAACAACCGGTCTATACAGGATACACTGCTTAACTTCCTAAAGTGACAGTAAAACGATGTTTCTCCTCTGACCTCTCACCTCGTCATCATTGGTGATGTAAATGGCCTCATTTGCAGACAAACCAAACACACAGGCCTTCCTTATGGAGGAGAGCTCCTCGGGTGCCATCAGGCTGAAAATGGGCCACTTGGTCACATCCACCATGATGTGTTCACTGAGGACAGCAGGTTGGAGCGGAGGACCCCAATGTCAGGTCAGGGGACAGAAGAGGCTTTAGACAGGAAATGACAAAACACTAAGTTTGGAATGGTTCAAAAATATTCACACAGAAATTAAAAAAAAAATTAAGGTGGAAGAACCCAAAGCCTCCTCAACTTTAAAAAGTAAATGGACCGTTTCTATGCTGGGTTCACCGTCTTGCCCATGGGACACACTTTGACATGCTCTTGTCATTTTGCTAAACATAAAACCAAATGTGCACCCAGGACATGTGGCGTACATAATGTGTATGAATATAGGTGGAATCGAACCCCCAACTCTTTTACTGGAGGACGACTGCTCTAACCACAACCACAGCTGATTTATTTTTCTTTCGGCTTTTCCATCTTCAGGGGTCTCCACAGGGAGCATACTCCTCCATCTGTCCTCTCTGACTTCACGCTGCTGTGTTCATTCATGTTCATCTGCTCACACAGACTTATCATGTTCGTGCTGCCGTTCAGCGTATTGTTTTTATGCTACTAGTGCTTAGTGTATTTTAGTTAAACGTTTTTCTTAGTTCATATCTTAGATCTTGTTAGTTTTTTTTTTACATTTTAATACTTTTGTTGGATGTAACTGGGACCCTGTGTACACAATTTCGTTCCACCACATGTACTACATGTATTATGACGAATAAAGAACTTTGAATCCTTGATTAACTGCATCCATATACAGGTGGTCCCCGACTTACGAGCGAGTTCCGTTCCTACGAATCGCTCGTAAGTCGAAAATTCATACGTCGGACTCGGAACACGAAACACGTGTCGTTCATAAGTCCGGATTTTTGGTCGTAAGTCGGAAAATGTATGCTAGCGCTGCGCCGAACACCCGTTTTTCAACACAGACGTACATACTGGTTCATAAACATGCACAGAACTTTGTTTACAAACGGTTAGCTAACACACTTTCATCTAAAAACACATACCAGTGCTGTATTTTCTGTACAACTTTACTGTTCGTTAGTCCGCTCGTAAGTTGAGTTTTTAATTCACAGGTGAATAAATGGTTGAAACAAAACCAAATCTGTGATCACTGAACCCCATGGGGACAGAGGAACAGCTGTGTGTGTGAGGGAACTGTTTAATCCATTTAAACTTAATTAAATTTTATTTTTATTTTAGATGTTTTTATATAGGGAACTGTTTAATCTTAATTAAATTTTAATTTTATTTTAGCTGTTTTTATAGAAAAGTCCAACCAAGGACTGGGTTTGCAAATTAGCCTGTGGCTAGAAAACCTTTGTACAAGACAACGGTTGCTTCGTTTTTAACATGTAACATTGTTTATTGTACTGTCCTTGATTGAATGAAAAAAAAAATGAATGAAAAGTCTGGAACGTCGTATGTCAATGACGTCGTAAGTCGGGGACCACCTGTATCTCCTCTTTTAGTCTTTTTCCTGGCAGCTGCATTTCTAACATCCTTCAACCAGTATCCACCTTATTTTCGATTTCGCGCGACTACCCATAATTCATAGCGGAAGCCGGGAGTGTACTTCCGCCCGCGGTCCCGCGCTCTTGTTTACGTTTGTGGGGTAACGTCTTTGCTAGCGATTTATTTATTTATTTACACATAAGTTACCTTTACCTGACGTAAATGGCAGCACATCAAAGGTGGATACGTTCCAAGGATGTTTTAAAAAGCTGCGAAGATAAGACGTTAACTGTGCCTCAGCTGTCACTGCTCAGTCCGTGAGTAGTGACAGGTGACATGTGAGGCACAGTTAACGTCTTATCTCACTGCTCACGGACAGGCTGACTGGACACTGTGGAAGGTACATGACTTATCTGATATCAGAATATTTAGATCACAGCCAGACATTAATATAGTCAGAGTTCAAGTCTGTGCTGTGAATGAAAGCATACATTTAATATAAAATTTGTTGAAAATGTCACAAGTGAAATGTACAAAGTTGAAACACATGCTGTTTAATTAACAAGTTGATGATAAAGTAGTTATATATTTTCTGCAATATTCAAAGACAAGATAATATGAAATATGTACATTTTTGTTTTGAGAAAACCATGTGTTGCTATTTAAAGAACCTGTTACATTGTGGTTGAATAAAACAAAAAAAGAAGTCATTCAGTTGATTTCATACGTACACTATTACATAAGCTTTTCAACAAAAAAATTCATGGTGTAGACTATATATATTATATAAAAAAGAGAAACATAGAAATTATTTACTCCATATCTAAAAATTTCTGTGTTAAGGTCCTCTCTCAGGTCGTAGAATCTTCAATCACCAGCAGACTCCCAGTAGATGGATGGAAACTCGACTTGGACCAGAAGTTTTGTGCAGTCTTACACAGCAACAAACGAGTTAAAATCTTCTATAAATAAATCTGCTGTTCATTTACATTTGTTCTTTTTGTTGTTATTTCAATAATTAAAATACACTGTTCAATGTCTAATAATGTGAAGTAGTTTCATTGTGATGTCACCCATACTACTCATTGTAATACACATAAATAAAAACTAAAGGTCTTGATTGTTCTTAGGCCAGTGTTTTTATTCACATGTGCAAAGCATAAAAACATTCATTTTGCTTATAAGTTTTCATCACCCAGGAGACTGACAAAGTTCAGAATAAAAGCTATAATTATACATTTAAAACAGTTGAAACTGAATAGTGTACAATATGACAACTGTGGGTGGTGTTGTCTTAATGAAAATGAATTGGCACAGAATAAAGATCAAAACCAATTCAACAAGCAATGATGGAGACCAGCAAACTGAACAGATTTCTCTTCATGTGGAACTGTCCGATTTCAGCCAACTCCACAGGAATCCAAGGTGTAGATCTGAGACTGGACCCAGGTGTACGATCTGAGACTGGACCCAGGTGTACGATCTGAGACTGGACCCAGGTGTACGATCTGAGACTGGACCCAGGTGTACGATCTGAGACTGGACCCAGGTGTACGATCTGAGACTGGACCCAGGTGTACGATCTGAGACTGGACCCAGGTGTACGATCTGAGACTGGACCCAGGTGTACGATCTGAGACTGGACCCAGGTGTACAAACTTATCTCTGGATGGATCTCGTGGCTTCAATGTTCTGTAAAGTAGAAAAACAAAACTTGTCTTGTCATAGACAGTGTGTACAGTAGTAGTACAGTATTTGTACTAAAATGAGTAAATAAAGCATTTACTTAATGTAGGATCTTATCTCTGGATGGATCTCGTGGCTTCAGTCTTCTGTAAAGTAGAAAAAGAAAACTTGTCTTGTCATAGACAGTGTGTGCAGTACAGTATTAGTACACACTGAGTAAATAAAGCATTTACTTAACAGATCTGTCATTAAATAATATAAATAAATATAAATAATACTGTATAAACACGTGTGCAACACACAGTTATACACAGTTATATTATTTAAAGGGGACCTCAGATGTATTTTTTAAATTTTTATGGTATTTCTGTGGGATATCCAGACCCTATTCCTTCAATTTAATGCACAAAATAATTATTAGATAATCAATTATACCCTTTTTAATTCTGCCATTTTTAACTTTCGTTTTGAACGACCGGTTTCTTGAAGTCCACGCCCTTCAACGATCTGTTCACGCCCTCTGTAACAGCCAGTATCTGTAATGTGTTGTTGTTTTAAAATTAGCTCTTTTTTTATTACTCATTTGACTTACTGTTAGTGTTAGCTTAAGATAACTTACCGAAACCCGTCTGAGCGCGCCGCAGTTTGCTGCTCCTTTTAGCATTAGACCACCCGAATCCGAAGCTAATGTTAGCTTGTTCCTCTTCCGGTTTTCGCCAGCTCCGCTCGTTGCACGCGATGAGATTTTGGGAGTTATCGCTGTTCCAGTGAAGACAACACAAAGTTCACCAAGTGTCTCCCGTAAATTAATCTGTAAGGAGAAGGTCCTCTTGCTGCGAGCCTGCTGCGAGGCTGCTGCAAGGCTGTACAGTTGAAGCTCCGCTCCATCGCGCCGGAAGAGGGTCCCGTCGAACCCGGTCCTTCCGCCTGTGGTCCGCTCGTTTAATTTTTGCCGGCTGCGCGTTGGCAGCGATCGCAAATACACTAAAAATTGAACTAAAACATAAAAATAACAATTATACTTTATTTATAAAGCCATTTAAAAAAACACAGCTGCAACAAAGTGCTGTACACATGAAATTAAGAACATATAAACAAAAGATGAGATGAAATCATGAAAAACAACAGTCATGTGTTTAATACAGAAGTGGGTTGAGCCTAACCAGGGGTTGCTAGGTGAGGGGCTGGACTCAGGTTTGATCTGATTGGCTGGCGGCTTGTGACGTCAATAAATGCAGGAAGTGTGAATCCTGGTGTATTTATCAAAAATAAATAAATCTACTTAGAGTAAATAAACCACTGGGTGCATTTTTTTGGCACAAGGACTGTTTTTTTATGAAGTAAATACCCAAAGTTTAGTAAAAAAACATTAAAAAGTGAATTTTGCATGTGTGGTCCCCTTTAATGACAGATTTGTTAAGTAAATTCTTTATTTACTCACATTTTAGTACAAATGTAGCTTCATGTGCACTTTTCTCCTCTTTAATTTACATCATTATTTTAAATGTGCTTTAATAACTCTGGTTTAATGACGGTCAGGTTTTGAGGCCTAGTCATTGTTGACACGGTCTGTCTTTGAAAAAAGATGTGTAAACTGTCTCATTATTTTAAATGTGCTTTAATAACTCTGGTTTAATGACGGGTCAGGTTTTGAGGCCTAGTCATTGTTGACACGGTCTGTCTTTGAAAAAAGATGTGTAAACTGTCTCAATCATATATAACCAGCTAAATAACAGTTTAACTAAAATAACACAGCCCCAAAAAAAAGTCCAGGCTCAAGAACCAGCACTTTGTTGTGAGTGTTACCGTCTGGAAGTTAGCCTTTAAAGTAGCTACATGCTAAGCTAACCACAGCAGTACCACAGCAGTACAGACGCTAAATCATGGAAAAAAAGAAAAAAAACAGCTACTAAACAGACGGTTATACTCCGATATTGTTCTGACATGGTTTCACAAAATGATTTATATAGAATATTTTGTTTACCGAACTAAAGTTGATCGGAGCGCGACGTCTTCGAGAGCAGGTCCGAGGCTGAGTCAGACAGAGGAAGGAGCAGCTGACAGCTCCTCCGATGGACGTAGATCCTTCACGTTTACAACAGCGCGTTGCTCAAACGTATACCTGGCTGTAACACCCTCTAACCCAGCAAGAAACAACCCCAAAAATTAAAAAAAACGAGAGAAAATAAACTGGTGTCCCGGCTTGTTTTTCACAGCAAAACACACACTACAGGACTTCCGCCGGAAGTTTACTCCCGGGAGGGGGCGGCACCGGACTGTCATGGCGGCCTACATGAGCTGTTTGCGAAAGAGGTGGATAACCACTGTCCCTCCTCTGGACATGTCCAAACCATCTCAGTCTGGCCTCTCTAACTTTATCTCCCAGGACTACAATTACTAAAAAAAAAAAAACCATGAGACCTTATTAACAATGGAATAAAATGCACACAAACGCAAAAAGAGCTGAAATGTCCTCCAAATTTACAGGTCATCAGAGACTCTACTTCCTCAGACGGCTGAGACGTGCTGGTCTGAGCAGCCCAGTTCTCACCTCGTTCTACAGGTGTGCAGTGGAGAGTGTCCTGTGCTCCAGCATCAACGTGTGGCATGGAGGCTGCACAGTTGAAGAGAGGAAAGCTCTGCAGAGAGTGGTGAAGGCTGCACAGAAGTCTGTTGGAGTCAGTCTCCCCACAATCACAGACATTTACACCTCCAGATGCAGAAAAAGAGCGACCTGCATCATGAAAGACCTCACTCATCCAGCACACTCACTCTTTGCCCCACTCCCCTCAGGACGGAGGTTGAGGAGCATCAAGTGTAGAACCACTAGACTGAGGAACAGCTTCTACCCTGAGGCTGTTAGACTCATGAATAAATAAAAATAAATAAAAATAAAAAATATAAACACTGCAAAATATCACATCATACTGATGCTGATCTGTTTTCTTGTCGCTGTGTTCATCTGTGATCATCTGCTCATACAAACTCATGTTCGTGCTGCTGTTTATTCCCACTATATTAAGCTTAGTGTATTACTAGTTGATGTTTTTCTTAGTTAGTTCTAGATGTTATTACTGTTTTTCTCTTGCATTTGTTGTTGGATGTAACTGGGACCCCGTGTACATAATCTCGTTTTCATCACATGTACCACATGCGGTGCAAATGACAATAAAGACTCTC
>JBBPBX010048647.1:0-25671 GCA_038048925.1 Garcialebias charrua | reverse complement strand
GTTGAAGACCAAGCGTTGGAGCTGCAGGTCCCCACATCGAAGGTTGTTGGCTGGTTGGTTTCCAGTCAGTGCCACTCTGGTTCTATGTGTCATGCAATTATGTGGTTTTTTAAGGTGGGCTTATGATTGGGATTTTACATTAGGCCCTACCTATATGCACCTGGTATGTAAGCTATCATGGTTTAGATCAGCTACGATTACCAATTAAGGGGTGGATCAATTCTGTAAAATTAGATATAGGGATCTACCTATAAAATTTTGGAGGGCTTCTGTAACGAAGGCCTCTAATTCCAAACTATTCCTCCATTCATTACTTAGTTTAGGTTAAACTAAAATAGAAAAATGAAATATAGTTTGATCTAAATGTCTGTTGTCTTTTAGACGAACGACGTAGGATTTGGTATTCCTAATAAATTTTGAAGTCTATGGCGAGACTCATCAAAATGAATAGACAATCTAGAATAGAAACGATCGAATCGGTTCAATTTAGAAATTGTGAGGTCAATGTAGTTTATGGTACCTTGAGTAGCTTTAAACTACATTGACTCTTCGACGATTGAGATTTAACAAAACGAACTGCATGTTGGCATAGTTAAATCCATATCATTCATTAACCAATGTTAATACAAAACCTTTTTGGCTGGGAGTGTTCAGAACCAAACAATATCTCAACTAATGACAACAGTAATGACTAAACAACAAGGAAACAACGTTTCACTGCTTCGACACACTCTTGTCGTCAGATTCCAAAGTGCAACACACAAGAAAAACAGGTCTCAACTTTATGACCGAGGTCAAATTAAATCTCGTGGATTTAAACGGTTGTTAAGGTTAGTTTTTGTTGTGGGTTTTAGGCTTAGCGTTTCTAAGTTCAAATTGGACAATGCGACTTATAGGGTGGGAAATACGGTAGTTTAAACCTGATTAGTTTATTTACTAACTTGTGTTTGGACGACCTTATTATCCCATGAAGTCGGTGAGTTTGTGAGATCTTTGTCTTTTGTGGAGTCATTGAACGCCTTGTAAGGTTTGATCTGATTTCGATGTACCCATTTAGCAATTGGCTCTTTGCGGCCTTTGCTGATTTTGATTTCGTAGACGACTGAGGACACTTTGTCTGTTATCAGATGAGGTCCAGTCCACCTGGGCATTAGTTTGCGGGCGAGAGTTCCGGTCTCGGACTCTCCTTTCCCGGTTGCTGGGGCGAACGTATAGTACCAGACTCTGTCTCCCACTTGGAGTTCATTGTGAGAGGCCTTCTGGTCGTAGTACGCCTTACGTCCTTCAGCGGATTTTTCCAGGTTTTTCTGGGCGAAAGCAAAAGTGTTTCTGAGGTGTACATTCAAATCTTTCATGTATTGTTGTGTAGTGTAGGCTGTCGCCATGGCGGCGTCGCCTGGTTGGTACAACAGGTGTAGAGGGAGAGTCATTTGTCGACCGGTCATCATCTCGAAGGGAGAGATGCCAGTTGATGTGTGTGGAGTGGCTCTTATGGCCATGAGGACCAGAGGGAGTTTCACGTCCCAGTCCTTGTGGTTTGCAGCCACGTATTTCTTCAAAATACTCACCACAGTTCTGTTTGCTCTCTCTACTTGGCCTGAAGCCTGTGGGTGGTAGCCGACATGAAAGTTAGCCTTGACGCCTAGCGTCTTCCACAGTTCTTTCATCACTTCACCTGTGAAGTGTGTACCTTGGTCTGAGTTCACCCGAAGGGGAAGTCCAAACCTTGAAAATATATGATTCATTAACAACATAGCAGTGGTTTGTGCTGTGTCGTTGGGAGCTGGTAGGCATTCTACCCATTTGGTAAATGCACAGGTTACCGTGAGAAAATATTTATTTCCTCTAGAGCTCTTAGTGAGTGGTCCAACCCAGTCGATCTGGAGGTCAGACCATGGGAATGCAATGCCTCTGCTTTGCAGTGGTGCTCTGTGAAGTGGTCTGGTTGGCTGAAACTGGCCACAGACCACGCACCCTTCAATGTAGTCCTTGACATCCTTTTTCATTCCAGGCCAATAGGCAATTTGTTTTAATGCCGTCAGCGTGGCTTTATCTCCTTTGTGTCCTGCGGACGGGAGATCATGGGCATGAACTAACATCACCCCCCTTTGGTCATGGGGAACCACGAACACAGGTGAGGACGTTGGTCCATGAGCGAAAGTTAAGATGCCCTTGATTAGTTTTAGCTGTTTGCGCAGCTGATAGAGGACCTTAAGGTCTGGATCGGAATCCAGGTCGTCTTTAGACGGACTATTTTTGTTCGGATCAGTCAGGTACAGTATCATGGAGTTGATAGCAGGATCCGACTTCTGTAGTTGGATGATGTCTGGGTCAGTCAGTGCGGGTCGTACAGAGACTGCGTTGTCAGCAGGTCTGGCTGCGGCCTGTGCACGTGTGACTGCCATAACCCTGACTGAAGGTTGTGTTGGCAGAGTCTTGATTAACCAGGAGGGGTCGAAGGACCATAGAGGACCTTCGTCGGCTCCTTCTTTGGCTAAGGAATCTGCAATGTCATTGTAGTACTTGTCATCGCCTGGGACTCTAGAATGTCCTGGAACTTTCTTCCAGTAGATCTGTAAGTCGTGTGATGTCACCAAGTGATCACACGCTATGAAAAGCTCTTTGTGTTTGACCACTTTCCTGTCGCTTGTTAGGAAACCATTCTGTTTCCACACAGCGAGGTGACAAGCGAAACTTAAACGAGCATAGTTAGAGTCAGTGCAGATGACTAGCGTCTTGATGGAGTGTTCTACTACCATCTGGAGAGCTATTAGGATTCCTGCAATCTCAGCGTACTGAGAAGTCTGAGAGCCTAATTTGTAGCTGAAAGTTATCTGCTCTTGGTCTTGGAGGAGGACCCCTCCAACACCTGCTCTGCAGATTTTGTCGCGGAGGAATGAAGATCCATCCACGTACAATGTTGTCATATCTTTGCAGATATTGTCATCAAAGAAGTGGTGATTCGGGTCTTCAGTTACTGGGGGTTTTACCTCAACCGGCGGCTGGGTGGCTGGTACATCTTGTGTACACTTCTGGCAGATTGCCAAGTCCGTCCCCAGATGAGACTTCTTGTTTTGACCATAACGTATGTCTAGGTTAAAACTTTGAAGCGCCATGAGCCACGTTGCAACACGTGAGTTTGTCACCACACCATCTCTGATGCGTTCACTGTTAAGAAAAGTCACTGGCTGGTGTTGTGTTTCCACAATGATTTTCTGTCCACCAATGTAGCTGGAGAAATGTTTAACTGCCCACACTGTGGTCAGTAAAGCCTTCTCACAGTCTGAGAATCTCAACTCGGGGCCTGCCATCGTTTTGCTGGCGTAGGCTACTACACGTTTGTCTCTGTCGTGTATTTGGTACAGACCTGCACTTATGCAATGAGCTGAGAAGCCCACTTCCAAGTAAAACTCTTTGTTGTAGTCTGGGTAGACTAAACATGGGGCTGACTTGATCCTGTTTATAAGAGCGTCCATTGCCTGTTGCTGTTTGTCAGTCCAAACAAACGGAACGTCTTTTTTAAGGAGTTCAGTCAGTGGTTTCGCAAGGTCCGCATAGTTTTCTATGAACTGGTTCGAGTAGTTACACACACCAAGAAAACTTTGTAGTTCTTTGAGATTGGTGGGGACTTTGAGATTGTCAAGGCCTTGGGTGCGAGTCAACTGTGGTTGTACTCCGTCTGGACCTACGAGTAGGCCAACGTAGTCCACCTTGGTTCTGCACCACTGGCATTTAGACAGTGATATTTTAGCACCAGCAGTTGTCAGCTGATTCAGAACGTGGTCGATCTCAGCCAAATGTGAGTCCAGTGTTGGCTGCCTCAGAAGGACATCGTCCACGTAAATCAGTGTCCCACGCTCATGGGCGTCTGGACATGCTTTGTTCAAGAAGATGTTGAACTCCGCAGGTGAGTTAGCGTAGCCAAAGGGACACCTGGTAAAAGTGTATTGTCGGCCACCAAAGGTGAAAGCTAGTTTGTATTGGTCCTCGGCGCGCACAGGGATGGTCCAAAAACCAGAGGCGACGTCGAGGGTCGAGAAGTACTTACCATTGGTGACCTTGGGCAGTTCCTGTTGGAGCTGGGTCATCGGCCACCGTGATAAGGGGACTTGTTTGTTTAGCTTTCTGTAATCAATTGTGAGTCTCCACTTTCCATTTGGTTTTAACACTGGCCACAAAGGCGCAGAGTAAGTGCTGTTACAGTATCTGATGATACCATTCTTTAGAAGGTTATCAAGGATTTCCCTGATAGGTTGATGTGCTGCCAGAGGAATCTTGTACTGTCTGACAAATGTGGGTGGAGCTTCGGGCGGGGTTGGGATGCTCACTGAGTGGAGCGTGGTCAACCCACAATCCATTGAGTCGGTTGAAAATGATTTCTCAAACTTTAAGAGAACTTGACGTAGTCTGTCCCTTTCTTCATCAGTTTTCAGGGCGTCGGCTTGGGCGACCACCTGTTCGATCTGAGAAGAAATTGAGAGTGGTTCTTGTTCTTTGGGGAGCTCCATTGAATCCCTTTCTGTGTCATTTACCCTATGTACAGGCAGGACACTGTAGGTATGAGAGCTTAGGCTGATGTCTCGGTTTGGACCGACCCCATAGACTGTGTCTTGGTCGACCTTATTGACTGAGACGAGAGCTATGGCCTGTTTTGGCTTTGTGAACAAGACTTGCCCCGTGTATTCATGTGGGATCAGGTATTCTGGGAGTCCTCCCAGAAATGTAATGCTCAGTTCAAAATCATGGAAATCAGTGGAGATCAACCATCCTATTTTTGTGTATTTCTTGATCAGTACCGCTTCCGTGCCTGTGTTACACACAGCAACAGATGTGGTTCTGCAGTCGAGGCTCACTTGTCTCGTGGCCTCAATGGACAGTCCTAAGTTGTAAAACTTAGGAGATAGTTGAAAGTATGCCTGCTTTTGGCCAATAGCTTGATTAGCTATGATGTGAACTTCCACCATCTGGTTCATTGCCTGAGGTAGTACTGTGATGGATTGGTTGCAAGCAACCTCGCAGACTTCTGGTATGGTCTGTCCAGCTTTGAGATTTTCTGTGCTCAGCACAGGAGAATCCATTTTGTCTGTTTCCAGCGACCACAGTACATTGTTTACGGTGTCCACTCGGACACCCAATCTTACCAAAATGTCAGAGCCTATATAGGATGCATGTGGTAAGTTTTGGACCACGAGGAACGGGTGGACCAGTTCTCGTTTGTTCCAGTTCATGTTCAGGCGAATGACTCCATTTGCGGTCATTACCCGCTCACTGTTGGGATCGAGATGAAAGCGTAAAGCTTTCTTCGTTAGTTCTAGACCCATATGTTTTTTAACCAAGGTTTCATAAAGAGCTTGGCTGATTGCTGAATTATCTGTCCAAGGAGACAGTACAGCATCTTCGGTGTGGGATCCCTGGATCTCGACACCTTTTACTACCTGTTGTAGGTAGTGTTCAGTGAGTGCTGATTGTTTCAGCTCGCAGAGGAGGCTTTCTTGTTGGGCCTCTTCTGCCTCACCTGTTTTTGTAGGTTCACTTACCGGGCTCTTGTCCTCAGATGAGGTGTCCCGTGTGTCCTTTGCGGTACCTGCGGTTAGGCAGTCTGTATCACAACTAGGAGGCACTTTTATTGGCAGAGGCTTTCTCACTGTGCTCCACATTTTCTGTCGGCCATAGTCTATAATTGCATCAAAGCGGTTTATAAAGTCTTGGCCAACTAGAAATGGGAATGAATCGAGTGTAGACACATGTACCGGGTGGTATAATGTCATTTTGCCAATCTGCATGTGAACCATAGCTATAGCTGTTAGGGTTGTTCTCGTCTCTGCGAGACCCTGTACAGGTAGTCCCCGACTTACGAGCGCTCTGACTTACGAGGTCCCGGACTTACGAGCATGCATCTCATTAAAAAATAATAAAAAAATAAAAAAAAATTTTTTTTTTTTTTTACTTTTTTTTTTTTTTTTTTTTATAAATGAATACATGTACAGTACTGGACAGTCACCAAGCACTTAGCCTATCCTAACACAGTTTTTAAAGATGAAGGAATAAGTTGAATTGTCTCCCTTTCACATAAAGGGAGCAAGCTCCCTATGGAGCCTGCAGGGAGGAGGGAGACAATTCAACTGACTCCTTCATCTTTAAAAACTGTGTTAGGATAGGCTAAGTGCTTGGTGACTGTACAGTACTGTACATTTATCTATTTATAAATAAAAAACAATAAAAAATAAAAATACTGTATATACTGTATATTTTTAATAAATAGATAAATGTACAGTACTGTACAGTCACCAAGCACTTAGCCTATCCTAACACAGTTTTTAAAGATGAAGGAGTCAGTTTAATTGTCTCCCTCCTCCCTGCAGGCTCCATAGGGAGCTTGCTCCCTTTATGTGAAAGGGAGACAATTCAACTTATTCCTTCATCTTTAAAAACTGTGTTAGGATAGGCTAAGTGCTTGGTGACTGTCCAGTACTGTACATGTATTCATTTATAAAAAAAAAAAAAAAGTAAAAAAAAAAAAAAAAATTTTTTTTTTTTTTTTTACTATGTGATCCTACTTACGAATTTTTGACTTACGAGCGCCCCCTAGTGACGGAACTCACTCGTAAGTCGGGGACTACCTGTAGTTCTATAGCACTTTTTACAAGGGGTATTTGCCTGTGAACACCGATAGCGGCGGTCCGTAGTTCCTCGAACAGTTTGGCTGACATAATGATAATGTCGGCTCCGCCATCCAGGAGTGCTTCATGCGTGAGGACCCCTTCCAGTGTGATTGGCAGGTAAGCTTTCATAGCCTCCCCCCTTTTTTCAAAGTCACACAGAAACCTTAAAGGTTTCGGCCAATCATTCTGTTTACGTTGACCTCTGACTGTGTAATCTTTCTTCATCTGAACCGTCAGTGCAGTCACCAACGTGTCTGAGTTTTCAGTTCGTGGCGGGTCACTGTTGTCGATGGATGAGTTTTCCCCCCCTTTGTTTGATGAGGGGCTGTTAGAGTCTGTGACAATAATGTCATGGTCACTGTCAACGTCTTGTTGACCGACACACTCTGGACTGTCAATGTATTGACTGTCATTATCCTGATTGTCAGCATTCTGACCATCAGTGTCTTGTTGACTGTCGTGATTTGCGTGCTCTGACTTACTATCAACGATAGTGCTACACATCACTCCAGGTTTGTTATCATTGCTTGTATTATCCAACTCTTTTAACAACCGACGTATTTTCTCCATGTCCTCTGGGGACAGAGAATTATGGCCTTTCTTCTGGAACTTTTGCGATTTTTTGCCTGTCTCGGACTGTTCCATTCGAGGGGCAGGAGGGGCCTGTCCTTGACCTGGGGGTTCCTGTTGGGACCCCCTTTTGTGATATGGTTTACTTTTGTGACCATCATTCCTATCTTTAGGACGTGCGCCCCCCTTTTGAAATCGTTTACCGTACTCTGGGTCTTGTCTGAGCCACTGTGGTTCATAGTTCCAGCGGGCACCTTCACTACGTGGTCTGTTAGGTCGAAAATTCTGTTTTTTCTCACCCTTTGTAGGATGGGGAGTCGGTTTCCGCGCCCCTTCCAGCTCTAGTGAGTTGGATTTGACCATTTCACCAGGACACACCTCAAAGGGTGTTTTGTTTGGTGTGCGACCTGTAAAAACATCTATCGCGCACTCTCTTATTTCTTCGATGGACCTCCGTTTGTAGTTTGCGCTGACATGTACTTTCTCTCTTATGTCAGGGCAAAGATTTTTGCTGAAGATATATTTAAACCCTATCTCTTCCTCCATCTCTGGCTCGCATCTGTCGCCGAAATAGGCACGGAATATTCGGTCATAATATGACCTTGGGTGCTCATTCCTACCTTGCTTGATGTCAGCTGCCGCTATGATGCCATCGGGCCCCGTGCAAGGAGTATACTCCTTTATCAGCGCAGCACAGAGAAGACTGTAGTCTTTCATCACTGCGTCCCGTTGACGCTTCATGAAAGCATGCACTGTCCTGTCCGAGGTTAACCTTACCAGACAGATTTTATCATCAACTGTAGCTTCTGGGAAGCGTTGAAGCTGGAAATCAAGGTCATCGAGATAGATCTTGGTTTCATGTGAGCCCATCGGGCCTGGAGTGAAGGTTTGAATGCTTTTAGCCATATTCCGTAGTTCAGCCATTGAGAGAGGAGTTTGTGGGTTATTATCAGATCCACCCACCGGCGCACCCGGTGGGTTTGTTGGTTTTAGAGGCCCTAAGGGACGGCGCGGTGGTTTAGGCGATGGAGTTGATGTTCTAGGCGGTGGTGTTGGTGTTCTAGGCGGTGGTGTTGGTGTTCTAGGCGGTGGTGTTGGAGGTCTGGGCTCATCTAGAGACTGACCTTTAATTAATGCCAGACGTTTTTTCTTTTCTTGGATTAATTTGTATTCAGTTGAGGCCAGCTTCTCCCTGCACTCTTTTAATTCTACTCGGTAGTCTGTACACTCGCGTTGTAATTCACAACACCGACTGTAGAGTTCATCTTTTTCAAGAATGACCGCATCATGTTGTGCATGAATCCTGAGATTTTTCTGTGTGGTCTCCTCGTATAACTTTAAAGTATGTTCTTCGCATTTCATGATTGCATCACGGGTCTCATTTGCCTCCTGTAAACTTTTAGTTAAACGTTCAATCTCAGCCTGTTTTAGTTTGCAAACCAGTTGAGCCGCATCGTTCGTCTGAGACTGTTTTAGTGACTGAACCTCCACCTGCAGCTTTTCAGCTTCACTTCGAGCTAGTTGTAAATCAACCTTGAATGCTGACCTTTCCGCCTTACGTGTTCTTTGTTCACGCTTCAGATCATGCTCTAGACCTGAATTTTCTCTGACTTCCTGGTCCAACCTGGCCTTTAGTAACAGGGCCAGCTTTGCTAAGCGCTCCATACTGACCTTTTTTGCTTCCTTTTTTGAGCCACCGCTTGCCACTGTTGTCAGCTCAGAGTTTAACGTCAGTGGATTCATTTCAGGCACCTTTTTACCATAATCAGTGAATATTCTTGCAAGCTGTCCTAGAACCTTATCAATCCAGTCTGGCTTATCATCTTCAGCCTTTTGATCCAGGCCTTGAGGATCTGGGTCCACTGGCCCTGTATCTGACTCTGTATCTGACTCTGCATCTGACTCTTTGTCAGACTCTGCATCAGACTCTTTGTCCGATTCAGGATTTGATTCAGGAGGACCCGGCTTTGGGTCTGAATCCGTGACCAGATCCCTCAGACTAGAATCCTTATCCACTTCTTCTTTTTCTGCCATCGTTTTGTATTGATTTTGTTTGAATCAATAAGATGGTATTTATTATAGTGTATGCAAATAAATGTTTTCTTAGCGTTGAGTTACTTCACTAAAACAGCTTTCTGGTTTTATCCTTGTAATCTATAAACAAGCCTTTTATTCATTCAGAACCTTTTATTTATTTTAGGTTTTACCTTCAATGAAAAATGTTCTAAGTTAAAGCCTTTGTGGCCGTATTAACTTAATAGACTTATCTTTTAAAACAATTACTATTAAACCACGCTTAATTTTTCTGTCTTTCACTCAAACACCTATTTAAAGATTTCAAATAAATGCACTGTTAACACTAAAATTTAGCAGATCCTGTTTAATTTTGCTCCAAGAGAATGTATCTGGAGTGAGAAGTGTACTTTTGTTTGTTATTTTAAATTCTTTTGTATTTAAAATAAGCAAAATGTTTGTCTGTACCTCTGTAAAATTTTATTTAAAATAAACAGGAGTTATTGTTTGTGTACAGAACAATTTTAGAAGTGGTATTTCACCATAAAAATTCTGACTTTTTTATGATGTTTTTTTGAGAAAACTCATCTGTTAACGTCTTCTAACCAACAGGAGGCAGCTTCAAGTCTAATGTTATCACGAGGAGACTGATTTTCTTATTCAGTATTTAAACTAAAAACAACCTTTTAGAGTTAGTTTCTAGTGTGTCCGTGATAAACGCTTGAACCGCGTTCTTGTCAGAGACAAATTTATGTTGTTAGACAGTTTAGATGGCTTCAAATGAGTTTTTAAACTTTAGTGAAATCTCTGTTTGTCCTGTGAGTGTGTGAACTGCTTGTCACCCAAAGTGCTGCACCTGGAAATGACGACAAAGACAGGCGGGTCGACGCAGCGCGTCACCAGCCCTTGTACATGAGTGAGGCGGAGCTCGCTACTCAGATACGTGACGTCAACCAATCAATCGCAGCGCTTTACAGATACGAGACGTGATTGACAGATCACGACTCTCTTTTTATCCAATCACAGCTCATAAACAAAACGTGTAGGACACGTAGCTGTTAACGTTACCTTAGCACAACAGAACACAACTTTATAGACTCTTAAACAACTCAAACGCCTCAAATTAACTTCCCAAAATTCTGAAACGTGGCAATCACATTTAAAACAGGCACAACTTAGCTACGCTCAGTAACCCAGCACTGCAGCTGTAGAACAAACACGGACTCGCTCGGAGCCACTTCAAGGTCGGTTCCGGTCCACTTTTTAATGGAGCAGGAATCGGGTCTGAACAGAACCACTATCCGACACGTTCTAACAGTAATATGCTTCTATGACCTGCTCTAACATGTAAAATACCAGCACAGCAATCTTTTAGATGTTAATTATAGCTTTCAGGCTTTTGACTCGGCGGTCAAACAAAGCTTTGTACAGGAGTCTGTGTGAACTGGACCGGAACCAGAACCCCCACAGACCACGGGCTGACAAAAACCTCACCTAAAAGCTTCCAACAGCGTGTAAAAGAGTTGAACGAATAACAATCCCTCAGCCTCAAATGATAAAAACATGCAGAATCTGCCTGTCTAGAACACTTCCAGCCAAAATTATTATCCTCAGAGTTTAAAACTTGGATCCTTTTATGCAAACATGACGTTACAGTTCATGAGAGATCACAGATTTATCAATAAACTTTCAGAAAACTCGTACTAGGCCACCAGATGTAAAGGATTATGAGGAGGTCAATATTAATACTGGCCTCTTTACCTTAATTAATTTACTTATTCAGATTGAATAGTAATTTCACGGATTCTTTCTTTTTCAGTTTACCCAATATTTCTGTGATCTTTATGATGGATAAATAAATAAAGCCATAGAGTGACAATGGACACGTTAACTTAGTTGGTATGCCAAAGACACTACCATTTATTTAAAATAAATCACTAAATTAACACCATTACACTTGATTGACATGATTTCACTTTCTTTCAATTTAATACGTCAGCACACTTAAATTTAACACAACAGACTTCAATACTGGATGTTAAACATATTTAGTCTGAGGGCTCTTTAGCTTAAATAGTTTCCAGCTTAGAATTGAGGGAAAGGATAGGAGGAAAGATGGAGAGATGGTTTAAAGGAAATTATCTTGAGCATGTTACCAGAAATGACACTTCTCATCAGATTTCTGCTGAAATCCAGGTACGTTTGTAAACAGCTCTTTACCTTCGACGACGAGTCTGATAAAGAGATGACACCAGCCTGTAAGATGCACAGAGTCCTTCAGGCCCAGTTCGTCCGAACTGGTTATTCGTTTACGTTTTCAACGTCTCCTGGGTTCCGCTTGGATCATCAGAAAATATGTCAGCTCCTGGCCTCTGACTTCAAGATAAGCTTATTCCAGGAAGGAATAAACAAAGTTTTGAGCTTACGCTCGTTCGAAGTGGATTCATAACAGCATGTTATCAATCCTTAGCTGAATGACTGTCCTTGGCGGGTGACAGGCATTCATTCAGCTCTTTGGGACGTCTTCATGTCTTGAAGTTCCCAGCAAACTCTGAAGCGTTCATGCAAACAAACGCTTTTACTCAAAAATGTTGAGATTAGAACACACTTTCCTCATTGGTCCGTGGGCCAAGAGGAGTGTGAAAACGTGAAGTGGAAACTCAAGGTTGACAGCAAGTCTGCTTAGATAACAAAGAGGAATGTTTTGGAAAAGTGTCTGAAAGAGAGGAGACATCTCGACGCTAACGAGAATTTTAGCTGAACTCAACAAAAACAACTCCTGAGCAAGTCAATCTGACACCTCATTCAACTTTGTCATAGATATTTTGAGTAGACACTTTCATTTGGTCAAGTAACACAGTAATACTCCATATTAAAAGAATAACAGCATATAACATATATCATGAAAATGACAAAAGTTATTCTTTTGATTACATTAGAATAAAATCAAAGATAGAAATAGTCTCTTTTGGTGACTATATTCTCAGATTACAACTAATGGAATAATTTGTGGTAAATGTCTTGCTTTACTGAGAGGTCAGTAAAGGTCATCTCTGGAACAGTTCAAAAATACACAGGTGTATCAAAGTGGACACGGTCATGCCCACTACACATAACAGCACAGAAGAGGACACTGGCTACCACAGACTGGTAGAACATCTGCAGTAGTTTCATACAGATACTGAAGGACCCAGCCTCCTCAGGAAGTAGAGCCTGCTTTGACCTTTCCTGTAGAGGGAGTCTGTGTTTACTGACCAGTCCAGCCTATCAACCAGTTGTATGTCCAGATATTTGTGAGTCCTGACCACCTCCACATCAACCCCCTGAAGTGAGACTGGCTTCAGTGTAGGCCCAGACCTTCTGAAGTCCACTACCTATTCCTTTGTTTTACTGATGTTCAGCTGTAGATGGTTGGATTTGCATCACACTATTAAGTCCTCAACCAGGGTCCTGTACTCCCTCTTCTGTCCATCCTGCACATACCCAACAATTGCAGTGTCATCAGAGTACTTCTGCATGTGGCAAGTCTCCGAGTTATATTTGAAGTCAGATGTGACCAGGGTGAACAGAACTGGAGACATCTATCTACCGGTAATCATTTTAGATTGTTCTACCTAGATTATTGAGCATGCATCAGGAGAACTGAAGACAGCATGGTCCCCTGTGGTGCTCCTGTGCTGCTTAACAACTGTAATGCAGTCCCTGATCCTGATGTGTTGTAGTCTCTCAGCGAGATAGTTTGTAATCCAGGAGACCAGATGTGAGCCCACCTCCATCTCCTCAAGCTTGTCTCATGTTGAAGACAATGGAAAAGTTGAAAAACATGACCCTCACAGCACAGTTTACAGGTGCCCAAATGCAAATAGCCTAAAATATCAGACCTACTGGTATATCGGTCAGAATCTAATTCTTAGTACAAAATAATACTGCAGTAAATGGCCTGTTATTCTTCTGATGAGGACTTATTGCAAGCTGTCACAATATATAAATACTGTCAACAAACATTTATTTTACCATTTCTAACCTACTGAATAATCACCAAATGTAAATGTTATATTTTTGTCAATTCAAATTTTTGAAAAAAGCTTCACATTAAGTTTTTCAGAGATTACAGACTAACAATAGGAAAGTTAACATTTACTTTTAAAAAATCAACTAGGATCATTTAGTTTGTGGATAAAAACAGCCATATCACATTTTTTGTTAAGTTTTATTGCACAAGTAGCAGGCTTTTTGTAGCACCATTAATAACATGCTTTGCTTTGAATTTTCTTTGAGATTTTATTTACTGAACTATTTATTGTAAAAAAAAAAATATATATATATATACATACACACACCGTATATATTGTTTTTCCCTATGGTTTGAGAGCTATACTGCTTGTGTTACTTCTGCTAAAACTGCTGGCACCATTTCAAATTTATTCTAATTAGAAATAAACCATTGAATTTTTCCACGTATATTTAAAGGTTCAGTATGCAGCTTTTTAACACGCTGGCACTTAGAAACATTTTGAACAGAGACACGTTTCTGGTCCCTCCTCACTCAGAGCCATATATGACTCAGCTCCACCTCGCTCACGCTGCAGCCTGGAATGCTCCGCCTCCTCTAAATGTCCCGTTTCAGTACTGCAAAGTTCTGTGATTATGTGTTAATAAAACATTCTAAAAATAAAATAAAAACATGGACCACTGGTCCAGCAAAACAAAAACACCCTGAAACCTGCAGAGCTTCACACAGCCACGTTGGACATAATTTAATTCGCTCGTGACAAATTGATCCACTTCCTCATTTCTGTCAGTGCAGGTCTGGAGGGGAAGAAGCGATCACTTGACTTTTGGCAAAAAAAACAAAATAAAAGTTCAGAGCAGGGATGAAGAAGGGATATTTAATACATTTGTGTCACATACAAAACAGTTTTGCATCGCTTTGAAATTATTTCAACAAGAACCTGCGCGGCCGTCTGCAGGCTCACTGCGGGGCTCGCTGCAGGCTGACAGGCGGGGGCGTGGGTTGGGGAGGGGGGGCGTGGGTTAGGGGGTGAAAAGTAAGAAGCTCTGTTTTTATTGGCTGGTAGTAAACTCTGTTTTTATTGGCTGGTTAACCGCGGGGCGCTCTTGGCTTTTTATAAATGCTTTTATTACCACCGGGAGACGCCAGAGGACTATAGTTTTTTTGAGAGATTACATGTCAAACATCAATATATCAGGAGATAGTGGCAGAGTGAAGAAATATGTTTAAAAAATAAACTACATACCCCAGCTTTAATGCAAGCTAAAAATCAGAAACACTCAAAAAAGTCAAAGGGTGTGAGTCATCTGAATGACTGACCCAACAATTAATCAGCAACTATTAATCTACAAGAACAATGTTCAGAATACTTGACTGACATGACAGAATCCAAGCACGTATAAAACATCAGCTGAGTGGCAACTACGTATGTGTGTTGGATTTATTTTAGTTACCATTTAAGGCCAACACAGACACATGCCACCAGGTCCTGTACGAGCTAAAATAAGCCTGGACGACTGAGAATCTTCACCAGCATAAAATAAGCCTGCCGCCAGTTTTCAACAGACAATATGTCATTGCACAAGTATGTCTCTGGAGGCAAAAGATGAAATGAGGCTTTGGATCTGGGTCTCAAACTCAGAGGCTCAGGTGAGTGGTGAAACGGTCGCTGAGGGATGTAAAGAAGGTAAAGAGTCACCACATGACTTCATCCAGCTGCTATCTTTATTTAAGATGTGCTCATCACTTACAATGTTATTTCTACAAACATCCCAAAGATGTTAAAAGCACACAGCCAATGTGCTCTAACTTTATCAGGAGTGTAGACAGTAATGTGCTGTATTAATTTTCATGTTCTGCCAAAGAAGGAACTTAGTGTCACTGCAAGCCTGTAACACCAAATAAGGATAAACAGATAGAGATTGGCTGTTTTAACTGCTGGCACGTTAAGGCACAGGTGAAGTGTTTCATATCCTTCAGAAGTAACCTAGCTATTTGATCTGTTATACCACCCCCTCCACAATCTGTAGATAAACTAGCAACATAATAAATAATATATTTACAGCTCTGCAATATCGCGTGGACATCGGGGGCAGTTCCCTTGGATTGGCAGACTGGGGTGGTGGTTCCCCTATTTAAAAAGGGGGACCGTAGGGTGTGTTCCAACTATAGGGGGATCACACTCTTAAGCCTCCCTGGTAAGGTCTATTCAGGGGTTCTGGAGAGGAGGGTCCGTCGGATAGTCGAACCTCGGATTCAGGAGGAGCAGTGTGGTTTTCGTCCTGGTCGTGGAACACTGGACCAGCTCTACACCCTCAGCAGGGTCCTGGAGGGTGCGTGGGAGTTTGCCCAACCAGTTTACATGTGTTTTGTGGACTTGGAGAAGGCATTCGACCGCGTCCCTCGGGGGGTTCTGTGGGGGGTACTCCGGGAGTATGGGGTACCAGGCCCTTTGATAAGGGCTGTTAGGTCCCTGTACGACCGGTGTCAGAGCTTGGTCCGCATTGCCGGCAGTAAGTCAGGCTCGTTTCCGGTGAGAGTTGGACTCCGCCAAGGTTGCCCTTTGTCACCGATTCTGTTCATAACTTTTATGGACAGAATTTCTAGGCGCAGCCAAGGTGTTGAGAGGATCCGTTTTGGTGACCTTAGAATCGCTTCTCTGTTTTTTGCAGATGATGTGGTCCTACTGGCTTCATCAGTTCGTGATTTACAACTTTCACTGGAGCGGTTTGCAGCCGAGTGTGATGCGGCCGGGATGAGGATCAGTTCCTCCAAATCCGAGGCCATGGTCTTGAGCCGGAAAAGGGTAGCATGCCCTCTCCGGGTCGGGGAGGAGGTCCTGCCCCAAGTGGAGGAGTTTAAGTATCTCGGGATCTTGTTCACGAATGAGGGAAAACTGGAGCGTGAGATCGATAGGCGGATAGGTGCAGCGTCCGCAGTGAAGCGGGCGCTGTACCGGTCTGTCGTGGTGAAGAGAGAGCTGAGTCAAAAGGCAAAGCTCTCAATTTACCGATCGATCTACGTTCCCACCCTCATCTATGGTCATGAGCTTTGGGTTATGACCGAAAGAACAAGATCTCGGATACAAGCGGCTGAAATGAGTTTTCTCCGCAGGGTGGCTGGACTCTCCCTTAGAGATAGGGTGAGAAGCTCAGTCATCCGGGAGGGACTCGGAGTAGAGCCGCTGCTTCTCCACATCGAGAGGAGCCAGTTGAGGTGGCTCGGGCATCTGGTTAGGATGCCTCCTGGACGCCTCCCTGGTGAGGTGTTCCGGGCACGTCCCACCGGGAGGAGACCCAGAGGAAGACCCAGGACGCGCTGGAGGGACTATGTTTCTCGGCTGGCCTGGGAACGCCTTGGGATTCCCCCGGAGGAACTGCTCCAAGTGGCTGGGGAGAGGGAAGTCTGGGCCTCCCTACTTAGGCTGCTACCCCCGCGACCCGACCCCGGATAAGCGGAAGAGGATGGATGGATGGATGGATATTTACAGCTCAGAAACAAAATGAAAGAAAACAAGTGAAAAAAGCAATGGCATACATGAGTGACAAGTGCCAACCTGTGCAAGGTGTGAAATATAAAACACGCAGACGGTCTGAAGCTGCCATGACTAGGTCTGACTGTCTCATATCAGGAACAGTCTGTCCAGAGACGTCACACTTGGTCAGCTCTACAGAGGTGCACTGCTCATTGTTATGTAATAAACACATTTTCTTTCCACTGCTCCCTTCTTTTTTCCTACACAACCAAATACTGTATGTCATCTACAACATCTACAGGACAGCCGTGGCTGAGTGGTTAAAGCAGTCGTCCTCCAATACAAGAGATGGGGGTTTGAATCTATCAGCAGTCACATGCCAAAGTGTCCCTGGGCAAGACACTGAACCTCTCATAGCCTCTGCTGAGTGTCCCATCAGTGAATGAATGTGATAAAGCACTGATTAGTCTCTTTAGAATGATTTGTTCAATTAGATTTGTAGAGATCTAGTAGAGTGTTGTATGAATGGGTAAATGAGGCACAGGTTGTAATGTGAGCGCTTTGAGTATCTCAATAAGATAGAAAGACGCAATTTAAGTACTGTCCATTTGCCATTTACCATTTGTTCAATTAGCTTTGTAGAGAACTAGTAGTGCTGTATGAATGGGTAAATGAGGAAACAGACTGTGCTGTAAAGAGCTTTGAGTGTGTTGATAAGATAGAAAGGCGCTATATAAGTACAGTCTATTTACTATTCCATTTACAACTCAACTACGGTACCTAACCAACAGAGCACTTAGACTGAGAGTAAAACTGTGCTAACATAAGAAGCCTGGATTCCAAAAAGGCTCTTTTGATTACACCTCTTCTGGGCATGGGACTCAAATATTAAAGAACATCCTTAAAACAAAAACAACAAAGGAAACTAATACGTAGGTTCTCCTCATTGCACAAACAACCAGCAATGTCACAGTTTCAAGAAACCTCTCTATTATGTGGCAGATTATTTAGAATATGATTTAAGTTCATGGTTGCACAGTGATGCAGTTGGTAGAGCTGCCACATTTCATTGAGAAAGTCACCAGATCAAATCCTGGCCAAGGACCTTTCTGTGTGGAGTTTGAATGTGCTCATGTCCAGCAGTCACTGTGCGAGAGGTGGGTACACACTGGACAGGTCTCCAGTCCATCACAGGGACACATAGAAACAAATGAGAAAAACAACCGTTCACTCTCTCACTCAAATCTAGGGGCAATTTAGAGTTACCAATCATTCTAACATGCATGTTTTTGATCTGTGGGAGGAAACCGAAGAACGTACAGAAAATCCAAGCATGCACAGAGAGAACATGCAAACCCCATCCAGAAATGCCCCCAGCTGGTATTTGATCCAGCAACCTTCGCACAGAGAGGCAACAGCTCTACCAACTGAGCCCAACGTCCACATCAGTTGTTGAGTAATCAAAATACTGTACTCTGATGAGAAATGGGCTACTGGAACAAGACATGCCTAGACTACGACAGATAACTTAATACTGTTGGAATGCTGCTACACAAGCAAGCCTAGAGAGCCAACTACAAAAATGTTAGTACCCAATTCACAGACTGACTCAAAAAACAGGAGAAATTTATCACACCTAAAGACTGACAAGATACAAAAAATACCCTAAGGCCAAGTGAAGCCAGGACGACATGTCAATGGGGATATATTAGTGGTGTAATGGTACATATGAGTGTATTGAACTGTTTCGGTGCCGCATGTTTGGTTCGGTCCACGTGCATACCGTTTTGGCGTGTGTCGGCTCGGCCTGGTGGCTACCTGGTGGGGCTTGTGTCCTCTGGTCCTGTCGGGTCTGGGCCTGAGGGGTGGGCGTCCCCGGTGCCCAGGCCTCGGTGTCTGGGCCTCGGTATCCGGGCCTGGGGCTATGTCGGTGCAGCGGGCTCCGGCAGGGGCCTGTGGGTTTGTCGCTGTTGGCCCTAGGGGGTCATTGTGTGTAGTCGCTGGTGGGGCTCTTCCTGTTCTCCCCTTTGGTCGGATCTGGGGAGTTGGTAGTGGCTCGTCCTGTTCGGGTGGCCCTGGGGACTCTGGGCTCGGGGTCCTTCTTGGGGTCTTGGGCTCTGATCGCCCCTTTGTCTGCCTCGGGCCTTGGGGGGGCGGATCTCTGATGCTTCACGGTCGCTATTGAATGTTCTATTCGAGGAACCTTATTCACTTATGCATGCTCACAACCACACACAAATGGGTGCAGGGATGTATATGTAGATATCATATGCAGATATGTAGATGGGTATGTGACTGAATATGAATGTATATGTATGTATACTGTATATACTATACATTTGTAGGTATGGGTATGTATATTTATGGAAATCTACTGCAAGGTCATGAATGTTATTAGTCTTTATGCATGTGTTGCTATGTTCTGTCATGTACTTTGCAGGATTGCAGACAGAGGTTGGGTGTGTTTACCTTGTGCTTTTTTTGTGGATAATTGTTGTGTTTTGTTGTCTTACTTTCTGTCTTTCCTTTCTCTCTATTAAAAAAATATACATTATCGGTGTGAGAGGATGGCTGTAAGGTGAGACGAGAGGCCATCTATAAAAGGGGGAAAAAAAAACAGACCACCTCTACTGCCTCATCAACTGGAATGCACGTAAAGAGTGATGTGACATAAAAAGAGACCATTGTTTCATCAGTCACCATGATGACATCCCTCACCTTATCCACAAAGTCCATGGTATTCTATATGTGGTGTTCTGAACTGCCAGCTAAAGGGGATGAGTACAGACGCCAGATATTTGGAACCATTGTAAGTGACCGAGTTACTCAAGCTAACAATTGGTCTTAAAGGTACACCATGTTTGTGAATTTTAGGTAAACCATACAGACTAGGTGTGGCCTCCCCTGGGTACAGTATATGGTCAATAGCCTTGTCCTGCTCCAAAAATTTCAGGCAATCTATCAACTTCTTCTTGTAACCACTTCCTGGATCTCTTTTCAGCGGTTCATAAGTGGTTAAGTCACTAAAGAGTGACATAACTTTCTCATGATAGTCTTTCTGGTTCAAAATCACTGTGCACCTTCCTTTGTCTGCTGTGAGAATTATGTTTTTGTCCTTGCTAAGAGTGGTGAGTGAATCCCTCTCTTCTCTACTGATGTTGGAAGGTGGTGGTTTAGCATTACTGAGGCAGGCTGAAACTTTGATTCTGAGTTGTTCTGCTTCAAATTATTTAAAGTTCCGCTGACATCATCTTTTAACTTTCCATAAAATGGCACAACACATATATATATTAAGATTGACCTCTGATCGTTTTTGCTAAAACAATGTGAAATTAATGAAAATTCCTCTCCAAAATAGTTTAAAATTAGCGCCGTTTTTTTACACGGTAAATTCGGGTTTTTCCGGTCACGTGATTGTGACGTAAGATACAGATCTCTGCTCCAACGGCACATTTCATACAATGTAGAAAGATACAAACGCATCCGTCGAATTTAGCCATTTAAAACTTTAGATTTTAGCGATTTGGCTTCAGTTCGTGAAGAAGAAGTTATTTTGAGTGATAAACAACAAACAGCAATGTTTCTTTTGTCCGTGTTGCTTTTTTTTTCAGGAGAGGTTTCACATACATGAAGTGAGCACCAGATGTCAGCAAAGCTATCGTGATAACTCTTACAGAGCACTGTAGATTGCTCTGCTTTGCTGACATCTGGTGCTCACTTCATGTATGTGAAACCTCTCCTGAAAAAAAAAGCAACACGGACAAAAGAAACATTGCTGTTTGTTGTTTATCACTCAAAATAACTTCTTCTTCACGAACTGAAGCCAAATCGCTAAAATCTAAAGTTTTAAATGGCTAAATTCGACGGATGCGTTTGTATCTTTCTACATTGTATGAAATGTGCCGTTGGAGCAGAGATCTGTATCTTACGTCACAATCACGTGACCGGAAAAACCCGAATTTACCGTGTAAAAAAAACGGCGCTAATTTTAAACTATTTTGGAGAGGAATTTTCATTAATTTCACATTGTTTTAGCAAAAACGATCAGAGGTCAATCTTAATATATATATATATATGTTGTGCCATTTTATGGAAAGTTAAAAGATGATGTCAGCGGAGCTTTAATTTTGTTGTTACGGATGGCTGACTCAATGGCTGTGATCATCTCTACTAGAGGAATTCTACTTGGTGCAACTGCAAAGTTCAGTCCCTTGGCAAGAATCTTTGTCTCCAGTTGGGTGAGCTGTCGGTCAGATAAATTATTCACCCACCTTTCTGTCTTCCTGGCATGTAACTGTGTACTGGAGTGTTGTCTTACACTGAATGTGTTGTTATTGTAATTGTGATGGAGTTGACGAGTTATTAGCAAGTTAAACTTGTTTTCAGACATGTCTGCCTGCCTGGGAGGAGTCGACGAGGGACACGCCCCCAGAAACCATCTTGGCTACAGCAAACTGGTTGGTCCACATAAGTTGCTTACTTGGTGGGTTAACTTCAGTGTGCTTTGGACTACTCTGACTGAGGAAGCCCTCTGGAGTGAGGGTGAAACGTTTCTGCTAAAAAGAAACTGTCCAGATGAACTGATTGAGAATGAGCGGATTTGATACCTGGACTATTGAGAATTAACTTTCTTGTCTTGAACCACTTTGGACATGTCTGCCTGCCTGGGAGGAGTCGACGAGGGACACGCCCCCAGAAACCATCTTGGCTACAGCAAACTGGTTGGTCCACATAAGTTGCTTACTTGGTGGGTTAACTTCAGTGTGCTTTGGACTACTCTGACTGAGGAAGCCCTCTGGAGTGAGGGTGAAACGTTTCTGCTAAAAAGAAACTGTCCAGATGAACTGATTGAGAATGAGCGGATTTGATACCTGGACTATTGAGAATTAACTTTCTTGTCTTGAACCACTTTGGACATGTCTGCCTGCCTGGGAGGAGTCGACGAGGGACACACCCCCAGAAACCATCTTGGCTACAGCAAACTGGTTGGTCCACATAAGTTGCTTACTTGGTGGGTTAACTTCAGTGTGCTTTGGACTACTCTGACTGAGGAAGCCCTCTGGAGTGAGGGTGAAACGTTTCTGCTAAAAAGAAACTGTCCAGATGAACTGATTGAGAATGAGCGGATTTGATACCTGGACTATTGAGAATTAACTTTCTTTTCTTAAACTTGTTTTGTTGACGATTCTTGGACTTGACATGCTGTGCTAAGCGTGCCTGATCTGTACATTCCATCACTTGCTGAAGTGTGGTCTGATCTAGGCACGTTGTTAGTTTTTGTTTAATGTGCTCTTCTTTGGCCTTCAAGGCCTCAATGGTAAAATTGGTCTGTCTTACCCGTTCATTCAGCAGCTGTGTCTGTGCCTTCTGAAGGATCTTGCTTGCCCGGTGCCCGCTGACAGAAGAAACCGTCCATCATTAAACAGAGGTGGAAGCCTCCGGGTTCAACTGTCCCCCTCTTACAATGCTGTTATTGCTAGTATCACTCAGCCCTCTGTGAATAGCAAACAACCACCAGGGTGCTAACGATCCATCGTTAGGCTGATGGTCCTCCTTGATCATGTGAGCAGCTGGTTTCGGCTGTCAACAGAAAACTGGTTGATCCACTGTGAGAGGGTGCTATTTATAAGACTGAGCTGAATACAGCATCTAAAGCCTGGTTTATACTTCTGTCTTACGTCTTTTACCCCCCGTTGAGTGAAAATTTGAGTGAAAAAAGGTTGCGCAACTTCTGGCTGCACTCCTGCTGTGATCCCCAGGTGACAGCCCGTCTTGTATGCAGCGTCTTGCAGTTCTACTTGGGGGCCACGTACAAGATGGGCTGTCACCGGGGGATCACAGCGGGAGTGCAGCCAGAAGTTGCGCAACCTTTTTTCACTCAACGGGGGGTAAAACACGTAAGACAGAAGTATAAACCAGGCTTTAGACTGAGGAAGTCTTTCGGACAAAAGACGAAATGTTTCTACAGTTTTTTTTTTGCTTTGTTTTGTTTTGTTTTTTGAATGTCCAGAGGACTAGACTTAGCTTTTTTAGATTAGACCATTATGTTCATTTATTAAGGAAAAGTTCAGCTCAGACACATCTTTGCTATAATTTTCAGCAAACAAATATTGTATATTTTTTAAGGTGTTTATCTTGTTAAAGTCCTTCCGTGCACGCTCCTGTGGCCATTTGGCAGCCAATCCATTTTTGGCAAAACACCGGCCCACACTTCCGGGTTGTCAGCGGTGACGCGCAACATACGCGACGCGTCAGCGGTGACGCATAATAGATGCGACGTATACGGAGGTGCGACATGTTTATGGATTTTTCCACTTCATTGGACATAATTGGACTGATGCGACGTGTACGGCGGGTGCGACGTGTATGGCGTAAAATACGGTTATTAAATTTATACAACAAACCCAAACCCAAGCCAGGAGTTTCTATACATCCAATGTTCGTCTGTGCTTTATTTGCAACTGTGGTCGTTTTTCTTCCGTTTCATTTGCAATGTTTACCATCAAGAACAGTTCACGGTCTCATTTACCCAAAAACAGATGAGAGAAGAAACTGGCCACACTCTGAGCACAACCGCACATGTTGACAGACTACTGCCTAAAATACAAAGAAGTGAACAAAAGCACAAGGTGTTCATTGGTTGACGTTCTTAAAATAGAGACTTGACAATCTATGTCAAGCAACAGTATTCTGGTTTGGCCATCACAGAGAATGTGAGGTCAATCCACAGCAGAACCCAAGAATATTGTCTGCATGTTCAGGATACTGGAAGCAGCAGCTAAAACTATCTGTGGCACATTTCCTGGGTCATTGATATCAGGTATTCTCTTCAGGGCCAAACATCACAGGCATGCATGTATGCACATGGACTAATATACTTGACAACAAACTGAATCTACAAGTGACAGGTACTGTAATCAAAAAGTGAGAGCAGTCTCTCAGTTTATATAGTAAAATCCTTTTTAAAGATGCACACTACTGTAAAGGCTCACAATCTTGTTTAAAATGTTGACTCCTCTTGATGACTGATTCTACAACAGTCAATGACCCCCTGCAGCTCATAAACCGCCCTCTGTGCAATCCCCTGAAAGAAACGTGTCCATGTTCTGACCTGACTCAGGCTATGGACACAACAGACCTTTTAAAAGTAGATGTTTCCATTGTTTATTTGCTGCAGAAATGCTTGTTGAAAAGGCTAAAAGCTGCAGCAGTGAGTTTACTCATGAAACAGTTGTGAAGAGGAAGAACAATTATCAAGGCTTTTTTGCTTAAACGTTGCTTCAGAGCAGCTGACTTGATTTAAAACAAATTAAACAACCACATAGGAATGTCTATGTTCTGACATCAGACCACAAAAGGAATTTGAATCCCACAAAACAAACTCAGGCAGATCAAAAGCATGCTCTGTATAAATCCCACTGATGTAACTAAAATGCCTTTACTATGAAGCGGCGATTAGATAAAGACTAAACCTGGTTAGATGCTACTCCCTGACATCTGCCAGTTGCAGATATCTTTGGAGACCTACAGTGACTTGCACAAATATTCATGCAGTACCAGTAATCTTTTTTGTTTTAGTGTCTTACAACCTGGAATTTAAGTGTATTTTTAATTTGATTAAAAGCAAACTATAAAACTGGAAAAAGGTTCAAGCCCCTAAACTCAATAATTTGTGAAGTCACTTCTTTAAGTGGTTACAACAAGTCTCTTCAAGTCCATCAGGAGTTTGAAACATCTAAACACTGGAACATCTGTCCATTCTTCTTGAGAAACCAATGGTATTCCAGCATCCATTACTCTGCTTGAATGGGTGTTGCTTGTGTACATCAATCCATTTTTTAATCGCATGTTTCAAGAAGGTTATGGGTAACTGATTCCTATCGCCAGGGGTGATTGTGCAAGAGGTGGAGCACATCCTGGGTAGATGACCAGTCCATTACTGGGCCACATAGAAACAAATAAGACAGACAAATATTCACATTCTAATGCACACCAAGTAACAATTTATTCATCAATACATTTTCTTTATCTATTTTTCTGTTCAGGGTCATGGGGGAGCTGGTGTCTATCTTCAGCTGAAGAAACTAGAGAATCAGAGAAATTCACATGTGCACAGAAAGAGAATGTACAAACCGGATTCCAAAAAAGTTGGGACACTAAACAAATTGTGAATAAAAACTGAATGCAATGATGTGGAGATGGCAAATGTCAATATTTTATTTGTAATAGAACATAGATGACAGATCAAAAGTTTAATCTGAGTAAATGTAAACATTTTAAAGGAAAAATATGTTGATTCAAAATTTCACAGTGTCAACAAATCCCAAAAAAGTTGGGACAAGTAGCAATAAGTGGCTGGAAAAAGGAAATTGAGCATATAATGAACAGCTGGAAGACCAATTAACACTAATTAGGTCAATTGACAACATGATTGGGTATAAAAAGAGCTTCTCAGAGTGTCAGTGTCTCTCAGAAGCCAAGATGGTAAGAGGATCACCAATTCCACCATTGTTGCGCAGAAAGATAGTGCAGCAATACCAGAATGGTGTTACCCAGCGTAAAATAGCAAAGACTTTTAAGTTATCATCATCAACCGTGCATAACATCATCAAAAGATTCAGAGAATCTGGAACAATCGCTGTGCGTAAGGGTCAAGGCCGTAAAACTCTACTGGATGCTCGTGATCTCCGGGCCCTTAAACGTCACTGCACCTCAAACAGGAATGCCACTGTCAAGGAAATAACAGAATGGGCTCAGGAATACTTCCAGAAAGCATTGTCAGTGAACACAATCCACCGTGCCATCTGGCGTTGCAGCTGAAACTCTACAGTGCAAAGAGGAAGCCATTTCTGGGGCAGTGGGCAGCTATTGAAAGCGCCCGGGGGGCAATTGGGGATGAGGTGTGCAGCCCATAGACACCACAAGGTATGCCGTGACTG
>JBBPBX010048646.1:0-25672 GCA_038048925.1 Garcialebias charrua | reverse complement strand
CTGTACTGGTGTGTTTCACTGTGCTGTACTGGTGTGTTTCACTGTGCTGTACTGGTGTGTTTCACTGTGCTGTACTGGTGTGTTTCACTGTGCTGTACTGGTGTGTTTCACTGTGCTGTACTGGTGTGTTTCACTGTGCTGTACTGGTGTGTTTCAGTGTGATTTACTGGTGTGTTTCACTGTGCTGTACTGGTGTGTTTCACTGTGCTGCACTGGTGTGTTTCAGTGTGCTGCACTGGTGTGTTTCAGTGTGCTGTACTGGTGTGTTTCAGTGTGCTGTACTGGTGTGTTTCAGTGTGCTGCACTGGTGTGTTTCAGTGTGCTGCACTGGTGTGTTTCAGTGTGCTGCACTGGTGTGTTTCAGTGTGCTGCACTGGTGTGTTTCAGTGTGCTGCACTGGTGTGTTTCACTGTGCTGCACTGGTGTGTTTCACTGTGCTGCACTGGTGTGTTTCACTGTGCTACACTGGTGTGTTTCACTGTGCTACACTGGTGTGTTTCACTGTGCTGCACTGGTGTGTTTCACTGTGCTGCACTGGTGTGTTTCACTGTGCTGCACTGGTGTGTTTCACTGTGCTGCACTGGTGTGTTTCACTGTGCTGCACTGGTGTGTTTCACTGTGCTACACTGGTGTGTTTCACTGTGCTACACTGGTGTGTTTCACTGTGCTACACTGGTGTGTTTCACTGTGCTACACTGGTGTGTTTCACTGTGCTACACTGGTGTGTTTCACTGTGCTACACTGGTGTGTTTCACTGTGCTACACTGGTGTAGGGCTGTGCGATATGACGATATATATCGTGGGGACGATAGAAACGTGTCTATCGTGCTACTTTCCTTCTATCGTCTCTATCGTGATAAATAAGAATAAAAAAATAACTGTCGCAAAGAAGCTTCATATTGTGGTTTTGCGAGATGACGGCGCTGCTTTGTTTGACGCACGCGCGGGTTTGCGACACATGCTTTACGTTGTTAAACTCGAGAGCAACAGAGCCGCAGGCGCATGCAGCCGGTGTCTCAACAAGGAGAAAACAGCTGCACAGGCAGCCCAAGAAGAATAACTTTTACCAAAAAGAGGGGGAAGCTCACCTTGTTAGCTTCCATTATTTCGCTCCGCTGAAACTCTGAGACAAAATGGGTCCAGAGGACACGAACCCAGAGTCCAACCGAGTCCGAACTCGGGTCCAGTTAACCAATACAAAACAGACCAGAGACACAACAGAACCGCAATCAAACGCAACGTTTTCTCTTTTCTGTTTCTTGCTTTGTTTACTCAAACTTCAGAGCGGATTTCTTCTTCGTGAGTTTCATTAGCAGCTGTTGTTTTACCGCCACCTGCAGGAATAATTTGGACCAAAGTAGAAAAGGAGTTGTTTGTTTGTTTGTTAAAAAAAAATGAAATGAAAGGTAGCAGATGAAGAATAAATCTTATTAAATCTGCTCCTTATTCATCTAATAACAGTTCAAACAATATTTTCTATAATAACAAAATAAGTAAATAACTCAGTCAATTTTCAATTCACATACATCACACATTAAATTAGATTCATTTATATTTTTTTAGCAATTCATTTTTTACCAGTTTCTTAAATACAAGGAATGATTTGGCTTCCTTAACATTTGTCATTAAGTCATTCCATAATCGTACTCCTTGAATTAAGGTAGATCTTAGGTAGATCTAGTTTCTACTTTGGTCCAAATTTCCTTGTTCTTTTTGTTCACATTCTTATAATTGTAACTATCTGTAGTAAAATAATAAAATAAAAAAACTTTGGTCCAAATTTTTCCTGTACACACACACACACACACACACACACATCGTGTTGTATATATCGTGATATATATCGTTATCGTGATATAAAAAAGTCCATATCGTGATATATGATTTTTTCCATATCGCCCAGCCCTACACTGGTGTGTTTCACTGTGCTGCACTGGTGTGTTTCACTGTGCTACACTGGTGTGTTTCACTGTGCTACACTGGTGTGTTTCACTGTGCTACACTGGTGTGTTTCACTGTGCTACACTGGTGTGTTTCACTGTGCTACACTGGTGTGTTTCACTGTGCTACACTGGTGTGTTTCACTGTGCTACACTGGTGTGTTTCACTGTGCTACACTGGTGTGTTTCACTGTGCTACACTGGTGTGTTTCACTGTGCTACACTGGTGTGTTTCACTGTGCTACACTGGTGTGTTTCACTGTGCTACACTGGTGTGTTTCACTGTGCTACACTGGTGTGTTTCACTGTGCTACACTGGTGTGTTTCACTGTGCTACACTGGTGTGTTTCACTGTGCTACACTGGTGTGTTTCACTGTGCTACACTGGTGTGTTTCACTGTGCTGACACTGGTGTGTTTCAGTGTGCTGCACTGGTGTGTTTCAGTGTGCTGCACTGGTGTGTTTCAGTGTGCTGCACTGGTGTGTTTCAGTGTGCTGCACTGGTGTGTTTCAGTGTGCTGCACTGGTGTGTTTCAGTGTGCTGCACTGGTGTGTTTCAGTGTGCTGCACTGGTGTGTTTCAGTGTGCTGTACTGGTGTGTTTCAGTGTGCTGTACTGGTGTGTTTCAGTGTGCTGTACTGGTGTGTTTCAGTGTGCTGTACTGGTGTGTTTCACTGTGCTGTACTGGTGTGTTTCAGTGTGATTTACTGGTGTGTTTCACTGTGCTGTACTGGTGTGTTTCAGTGTGATTTACTGGTGTGTTTCACTGTGCTGCACTGGTGTGTTTCAGTGTGCTGTACTGGTGTGTTTCACTGTGCTGCACTGGTGTGTTTCAGTGTGCTGCACTGGTGTGTTTCAGTGTGCTGCACTGGTGTGTTTCAGTGTGCTGCACTGGTGTGTTTCAGTGTGCTGCACTGGTGTGTTTCAGTGTGCTGTACTGGTGTGTTTCAGTGTGCTGTACTGGTGTGTTTCAGTGTGCTGTACTGGTGTGTTTCAGTGTGCTGTACTGGTGTGTTTCAGTGTGCTGTACTGGTGTGTTTCAGTGTGCTGTACTGGTGTGTTTCACTGTGCTGTACTGGTGTGTTTCACTGTGCTGTACTGGTGTGTTTCAGTGTGATTTACTGGTGTGTTTCAGTGTGATTTACTGGTGTGTTTCACTGTGCTGTACTGGTGTGTTTCAGTGTGATTTACTGGTGTGTTTCACTGTGCTGCACTGGTGTGTTTCAGTGTGCTGTACTGGTGTGTTTCACTGTGCTGCACTGGTGTGTTTCAGTGTGCTGTACTGGTGTGTTTCACTGTGCTGCACTGGTGTGTTTCAGTGTGCTGCACTGGTGTGTTTCAGTGTGCTGCACTGGTGTGTTTCAGTGTGCTGCACTGGTGTGTTTCAGTGTGCTGCACTGGTGTGTTTCAGTGTGCTGCACTGGTGTGTTTCAGTGTGCTGTACTGGTGTGTTTCAGTGTGCTGTACTGGTGTGTTTCAGTGTGCTGTACTGGTGTGTTTCAGTGTGCTGTACTGGTGTGTTTCAGTGTGCTGTACTGGTGTGTTTCAGTGTGCTGTACTGGTGTGTTTCAGTGTGCTGTACTGGTGTGTTTCACTGTGCTGTACTGGTGTGTTTCACTGTGCTGTACTGGTGTGTTTCAGTGTGCTTTACTGGTGTGTTTCACTGTGCTGTACTGGTGTGTTTCACTGTGCTGTACTGGTGTGTTTCAGTGTGATTTACTGGTGTGTTTCACTGTGCTGCACTGGTGTGTTTCAGTGTGCTGTACTGGTGTGTTTCACTGTGCTGTACTGGTGTGTTTCAGTGTGCTGTACTGGTGTGTTTCAGTGTGCTGTACTGGTGTGTTTCAGTGTGCTGTACTGGTGTGTTTCAGTGTGCTGTACTGGTGTGTTTCAGTGTGCTGTACTGGTGTGTTTCAGTGTGCTGTACTGGTGTGTTTCAGTGTGCTGTACTGGTGTGTTTCAGTGTGCTGTACTGGTGTGTTTCAGTGTGCTGTACTGGTGTGTTTCAGTGTGCTGTACTGGTGTGTTTCAGTGTGCTGTACTGGTGTGTTTCAGTGTGCTGTACTGGTGTGTTTCAGTGTGCTGTACTGGTGTGTTTCAGTGTGCTGTACTGGTGTGTTTCAGTGTGCTGTACTGGTGTGTTTCAGTGTGCTGCACTGGTGTGTTTCAGTGTGCTGCACTGGTGTGTTTCAGTGTGCTGTACTGGTGTGTTTCAGTGTGCTGCACTGGTGTGTTTCAGTGTGCTGCACTGGTGTGTTTCAGTGTGCTGCACTGGTGTGTTTCAGTGTGCTGCACTGGTGTGTTTCAGTGTGCTGTACTGGTGTGTTTCAGTGTGCTGTACTGGTGTGTTTCAGTGTGCTGTACTGGTGTGTTTCAGTGTGCTGTACTGGTGTGTTTCAGTGTGCTGTACTGGTGTGTTTCAGTGTGCTTTACTGGTGTGTTTCAGTGTGATTTACTGGTGTGTTTCAGTGTGCTTTACTGGTGTGTTTCAGTGTGCTTTACTGGTGTGTTTCAGTGTGCTTTACTGGTGTGTTTCAGTGTGCTGTACTGGTGTGTTTCAGTGTGCTGCACTGGTGTGTTTCAGTGTGCTGCACTGGTGTGTTTCACTGTGCTGCACTGGTGTGTTTCACTGTGCTGCACTGGTGTGTTTCACTGTGCTGCACTGGTGTGTTTCACTGTGCTACACTGGTGTGTTTCACTGTGCTACACTGGTGTGTTTCACTGTGCTACACTGGTGTGTTTCACTGTGCTACACTGGTGTGTTTCACTGTGCTACACTGGTGTGTTTCACTGTGCTACACTGGTGTGTTTCACTGTGCTACACTGGTGTGTTTCACTGTGCTACACTGGTGTGTTTCACTGTGCTACACTGGTGTGTTTCACTGTGCTACACTGGTGTGTTTCACTGTGCTACACTGGTGTGTTTCACTGTGCTACACTGGTGTGTTTCACTGTGCTACACTGGTGTGTTTCACTGTGCTACACTGGTGTGTTTCACTGTGCTACACTGGTGTGTTTCACTGTGCTGCACTGGTGTGTTTCACTGTGCTGCACTGGTGTGTTTCACTGTGCTGCACTGGTGTGTTTCACTGTGCTGCACTGGTGTGTTTCACTGTGCTGCACTGGTGTGTTTCACTGTGCTGCACTGGTGTGTTTCACTGTGCTACACTGGTGTGTTTCACTGTGCTACACTGGTGTGTTTCACTGTGCTACACTGGTGTGTTTCACTGTGCTACACTGGTGTGTTTCACTGTGCTACACTGGTGTGTTTCACTGTGCTACACTGGTGTGTTTCACTGTGCTACACTGGTGTGTTTCACTGTGCTACTGGTGTGTTTCACTGTGCTACACTGGTGTGTTTCACTGTGCTACACTGGTGTGTTTCACTGTGCTGACTGGTGTGTTTCAGTGTGCTGTACTGGTGTGTTTCAGTGTGCTGTACTGGTGTGTTTCAGTGTGCTGTACTGGTGTGTTTCAGTGTGCTGTACTGGTGTGTTTCAGTGTGCTGCACTGGTGTGTTTCAGTGTGCTGCACTGGTGTGTTTCAGTGTGCTGCACTGGTGTGTTTCAGTGTGCTGCACTGGTGTGTTTCAGTGTGCTGCACTGGTGTGTTTCAGTGTGCTGTACTGGTGTGTTTCAGTGTGCTGTACTGGTGTGTTTCAGTGTGCTGTACTGGTGTGTTTCAGTGTGCTGTACTGGTGTGTTTCACTGTGCTGTACTGGTGTGTTTCAGTGTGATTTACTGGTGTGTTTCAGTGTGANTGAGGTTAGACTTTAGTCATTGTTGAGGTATAGACTTTAGTCATTGTTGACGTTAGACTTTAGTCATTGTTGAGGTTAGACTTTAGTCATTGTTGACGTTAGACTTTAGTCATTGTTGAGGTTAGACTTTAGTCATTGTTGAGGTTAGACTTTAGTCATTGTTGAGGTTAGACTTTAGTCATTGTTGAGGTTAGACTTTAGTCATTGTTGAGGTTAGACTTTAGTCATTGTTGAGGTTAGACTTTAGTCATTGTTGAGGTTAGACTTTAGTCATTGTTGAGTTAGACTTTAGTCATTGTTGAGGTTAGACTTTAGTCATTGTTGAGGTTAGACTTTAGTCATTGTTGACGTTAGACTTTAGTCATTGTTGAGGTTAGACTTTAGTCATTGTTGAGGTTAGACTTTAGTCATTGTTGAGGTTAGACTTTAGTCATTGTTGAGGTTAGACTTTAGTCATTGTTGAGGTTAGACTTTAGTCATTGTTGAGGTTAGACTTTAGTCATTGTTGAGGTTAGACTTTAGTCATTGTTGAGGTTAGACTTTAGTCATTGTTGAGGTTAGACTTTAGTCATTGTTGAGGTTAGACTTTAGTCATTGTTGAGGTTAGACTTTAGTCATTGTTGAGGTTAGACTTTAGTCATTGTTGAGGTTAGACTTTAGTCATTGTTGAGGTTAGACTTTAGTCATTGTTGAGGTTAGACTTTAGTCATTGTTGAGGTTAGACTTTAGTCATTGTTGAGGTTAGACTTTAGTCATTGTTGAGGTAAGACTTTAGTCATTGTTGAGGTTAGACTTTAGTCATTGTTGAGGTTAGACTTTAGTCATTGTTGAGGTTAGACTTTAGTCATTGTTGAGGTTAGACTTTAGTCATTGTTGAGGTTAGACTTTAGTCATTGTTGAGGTTAGACTTTAGTCATTGTTGAGGTAAGACTTTAGTCATTGTTGAGGTTAGACTTTAGTCATTGTTGACGTTAGACTTTAGTCATTGTTGAGGTTAGACTTTAGTCATTGTTGAGGTTAGACTTTAGTCATTGTTGACGTTAGACTTTAGTCATTGTTGAGGTTAGACTTTAGTCATTGTTGAGGTTAGACTTTAGTCATTGTTGAGGTTAGAATTTAGTCATTGTTGAGGTAAGACTTTAGTCATTGTTGACGTTAGACTTTAGTCATTGTTGAGGTTAGACTTTAGTCATTGTTGAGGTTAGACTTTAGTCATTGTTGAGGTAAGACTTTTGTCATTGTTGAGGTTAGACTTTAGTCATTGTTGAGGTAAGACTTTAGTCATTGTTGAGGTAAGACTTTAGTCATTGTTGAGGTTAGACTTTAGTCATTGTTGAGGTTAGACTTTAGTCATTGTTGAGGTAAGACTTTAGTCATTGTTGAGGTTAGACTTTAGTCATTGTTGAGGTTAGACTTTAGTCATTGTTGAGGTAAGACTTTAGTCATTGTTGAGGTTAGACTTTAGTCATTGTTGACGTTAGACTTTAGTCATTGTTGAGGTTAGACTTTAGTCATTGTTGAAGTTAGACTTTAGTCATTGTTGAGGTTAGACTTTAGTCATTGTTGACGTTAGACTTTAGTCATTGTTGAGGTTAGACTTTAGTCATTGTTGAGGTTAGACTTTAGTCATTGTTGAGGTTAGACTTTAGTCATTGTTGACGTTAGACTTTAGTCATTGTTGAGGTTAGACTTTAGTCATTGTTGAGGTTAGACTTTAGTCATTGTTGACGTTAGACTTTAGTCATTGTTGAGGTTAGACTTTAGTCATTGTTGAGGTTAGACTTTAGTCATTGTTGAGGTTAGACTTTAGTCATTGTTGAGGTTAGACTTTAGTCATTGTTGAGGTTAGACTTTAGTCATTGTTGACGTTAGACTTTAGTCATTGTTGAGGTTAGACTTTAGTCATTGTTGAGGTTAGACTTTAGTCATTGTTGAGGTAAGACTTTAGTCATTGTTGAGGTTAGACTTTAGTCATTGTTGAGGTTAGACTTTAGTCATTGTTGAGGTTAGACTTTAGTCATTGTTGAGGTAAGACTTTAGTCATTGTTGAGGTTAGACTTTAGTCATTGTTGAGGTTAGACTTTAGTCATTGTTGAGGTTAGACTTTAGTCATTGTTGAGGTTAGACTTTAGTCATTGTTGAGGTTAGACTTTAGTCATTGTTGAGGTTAGACTTTAGTCATTGTTGAGGTTAGACTTTAGTCATTGTTGAGGTTAGACTTTAGTCATTGTTGAGGTTAGACTTTAGTCATTGTTGAGGTTAGACTTTAGTCATTGTTGAGGTTAGACTTTAGTCATTGTTGAGGTTAGACTTTAGTCATTGTTGAGGTTAGACTTTAGTCATTGTTGAGGTTAGACTTTAGTCATTGTTGAGGTTAGACTTTAGTCATTGTTGAGGTTAGACTTTAGTCATTGTTGAGGTTAGACTTTAGTCATTGTTGACGTTAGACTTTAGTCATTGTTGAGGTTAGACTTTAGTCATTGTTGAGGTAAGACTTTAGTCATTGTTGAGGTTAGACTTTAGTCATTGTTGAGGTTAGACTTTAGTCATTGTTGAGGTTAGACTTTAGTCATTGTTGAGGTTAGACTTTAGTCATTGTTGAGGTTAGACTTTAGTCATTGTTGAGGTTAGACTTTAGTCATTGTTGAGGTAAGACTTTAGTCATTGTTGAGGTTAGACTTTAGTCATTGTTGAGGTTAGACTTTAGTCATTGTTGAGGTTAGACTTTAGTCATTGTTTGAGGTAAGACTTTAGTCATTGTTGAGGTTAGACTTTAGTCATTGTTGAGGTTAGACTTTAGTCATTGTTGAGGTTAGACTTTAGTCATTGTTGAGGTTAGACTTTAGTCATTGTTGACGTTAGACTTTAGTCATTGTTGAGGTTAGACTTTAGTCATTGTTGACGTTAGACTTTAGTCATTGTTGAGGTTAGACTTTAGTCATTGTTGAGGTTAGACTTTAGTCATTGTTGAGGTTAGACTTTAGTCATTGTTGAGGTTAGACTTTAGTCATTGTTGAGGTTAGACTTTAGTCATTGTTGAGGTTAGACTTTAGTCATTGTTGAGGTTAGACTTTAGTCATTATTGAGGTTAGACTTTAGTCATTGTTGAGGTTAGACTTTAGTCATTGTTGAGGTTAAAGGGATTGTGACATGATTTTTTTACTATTCATAAAATTGCTCAAAATATATATATTTTATCATTTAAATATGTTTGTTTTTGCAAACAAAATGATAAATCACTTTAATTTTGCTTTAAAAGTGATTTTGAACTTCAAGCCGTGTTTAATCATGGGAAATCCGATTACACTCGAACGCACCATATGTGATGTCACACTGGGCAGAGGGCTGTGGTGTCTTTAATAGCGGACAATTTAAAACTGGACGAATTTAGCAATCTATGTGAAGATTTGAGCTATTTGTCTTCATTTTGGGAAGCAGAAAATAGTTTGGGTGATGGAACAAGAAACAACAGGATCTAATTTAGGTCTGATGCTGTATCAGACTTCCTTCATGTCGAGCTGCTCATACCTGCGCACTGTGACAAGCCCAGAGCTCTGCCCGGTGTGACATCACAGATGGTGCGTTCGTGTGTAATGGGATTTCCCATGATTAAACACGGCTTGAAGTTCAAAATCACTTTTAAAGCAAAATTAAAGTGATTTATCATTTTGTTTGCAAAAACAAACATATTTAAATGATAAAATATATATATTTTGAGCAATTTTATGAATAGTAAAAAAATCATGTCACAATCCCTTTAAACTTTAACCATTGTTTGAGGTAAGACTTTAGTCATTGTTGACGTTAGACTTTAGTCATTGTTGAGGTTAGACTTTAGTCATTGTTGAGGTTAGACTTTAGTCATTGTTGAGGTTAGACTTTAGTCATTGTTGAGGTTAGACTTTAGTCATTGTTGAGGTTAGACTTTAGTCATTGTTGAGGTTAGACTTTAGTCATTGTTGAGGTTAGACTTTAGTCATTGTTGAGGTTAGACTTTAGTCATTGTTGAGGTTAGACTTTAGTCATTGTTGAGGTTAGACTTTAGTCATTGTTGAGGTTAGACTTTAGTCATTGTTGAGGTTAGACTTTAGTCATTGTTTGAGGTAAGACTTTAGTCATTGTTGAGGTTAGACTTTAGTCATTGTTGAGGTTAGACTTCAGTCATTGTTGAGGTTAGACTTTAGTCATTGTTTGAGGTAAGACTTTAGTCATTATTGACGTTAGACTTTAGTCATTGTTGAGGTTAGACTTTAGTCATTGTTGAGGTTAGATTTTAGTCATTGTTGAGGTTAGACTTTAGTCATCCAATGAAAGGAACAATTTGTATTTGTGTCCCTTACCAGATCTGAAGAAATATATTTGAGTTCAATGACCCCTCCACCCCTCATTGTGTTTTAAGCCTAATAATATTCAGCAGGTTTGTTTCATCCTGTTAAGTGGAAGCTCTGTCCTTTGTTTATGCAGCTAATACATGGGTCAGTAAAACTGACCCTTTTGTCACCTTCTCTTTCATCCAGGGTTTTCTTTGTGCTGTTAAATGCATAAATTACCCTTTTGTGCCACGTTGTCTTTTGTGTTGGTGAAGTCGCTTTTATAGATGCAGTGGGCTGTGGTCCCTGGTTACCCACTGGTCAGTGGTGTAGTCTACATTTTTGTAGTGGGTAGTATACTGTGCTTAGAAACCAAAGTACACTGGTTAGTACAATGTAATCGTTAATATATTTTGATTTTTAAGCGTATTGAACATTTCCAATTTTTTTCTTATGTTTATATATGAATAAATGAACAACAAACATTGTACAACTGTTGGCTTTGTATTAAAGGTTCAGTCTGCAGTTTCTGTAGAACTGCAGCACTTAGAAATATTTTCAACAGGCAAAGCATTCTGATCCCTCCCCCTCAGAGCCATATGTGGCTCTGCCCCCTTGTGGTCTGTTGAATTTCAAATTCAAGCTCTGTTTTTATTGGCTGATTCAAATTCAAGCTCTGTTTTTATTGGCTGGTTACAAACTCTGTTTTTATTGGCTGGAAAATGGCGGGTCACCTTTTCTTTTTAGAAATGCTTATTTACCACCTGGAGAAGCAAGGGGACAATATTTTTTTTAATTTTTTTCAGAGATTACCTGGCTAACATCAGTCTGTCAGGAGGTAGTGACAGAGTGAAGAAATATGTTCATAAAAAAAGCTACATACTGAAGCTTTAAAATCATGTTAGAGAATTTGTGCAACAGTATCAAATTTTGACTGTTAGACTTTAGTCATTGTTGAGGTTAGACTTTAGTCATTGACTAAATGACGGCAACTTTCTCTCTGAGAGGCAACAGTTCTGCCTACCGTTGCATACCGTTAGATTGTTTCGGAAGCGTTCAACTGCCGTTTAACGTATCGATGACACGTGTCTAATGATAAGTCATGTGTCATTGGGCACTTTTAAGTGGGTATACTGAAATTCTTAAGCTTTTCTAGTGGGTATACTCCGTATGCCTGAGTATTGAAGGGATTGAAATCCCTTCAGTATCACATAGACTACACCACTGCCACTGGTGTCACAAGAGGTGGGGTCGCTCTGGACAGGTCTCCAGTCCATTACAGGGACTCTGAGACAAACGAGACAAACTACTGTTCTCACTCTCTCCTAGGGACAGTAGAGTTACCAATGAGCCTGACATGTATGGTTCTGGTCTGTGGGAGGAAATTGCAGTACCCGGAGGAAACCCACACGCGCACAGAGCATGCTAACTCCATCCAGAAAGGGTTGGAATTCGATCCGGCAACTTTCTCTCTGAGAGGCAACAGTTCTGCCAGCTGTGCCACCATAGCAACATGTCTGTACAAATCTAATGTCCTGACATTCATCATTGGTCATGTTTGAGAAATGGTTGTATTTCTATTTGGGATTATTAAAATGTGTTATTAATTATGGAGGAGTGGTGGCGCAGAGATTAGAGAAGGTGAGCCCGTGATCGGAAGGTTGCTGGTTTGACTCCCTGGACCCACAACATCAAAATGTGGGTGAAAAAAGTGAAGCACCCACACCTGCCTCCACCCTCTTTTGCCCCACTCTGAGCCATTGAGCAAGGCCCTTAANGATGGCAGCTCTCTGCTCCACACAGAGGGCTGTGGTGGATCTGTGGTTGTGTCAGGAAGAACATCCAACTTAAAACAATTGTCAAGTCTTCATGCGAGTGACTTCACTGTGGCGACCCCTGAAGGAGCAGCTGAAAGATTAAAAAAAGGTTTTAATCTTTGAGTGAACACGCCTCAGTTACACGAGTACATCATCTGTGCACTTTTCATTAGAATTACATTGGATCAGCTTCTGGAACCAGACAGAGCTCTGCATTGTCAACAAAATTAAAGTAAAACTTGAAAAAAGTACATATTTACTTGAGTAAAAAAATATATTAAATTTTTTTTGGGATATAGAATAATGACAACTTATATTTTTGATGTTGTTGTTCTTTTACATTACATTTCTGTCCAATTAGGAGCCAAAATAAAATTCTCACTTCCTATTGCATACATGCTACAGCAGGCTGATGGTCTGCAGGCTCTAGACTAAATCTTCTTGAGAAACAGAGAAATATTTTCACACAGTTTCTCTGTATGTCTCTTGTTTTCTAGCAGACATCTCCAGGATGTGTGATGTGGACGTTTCCTCTGAACCCACCAGTCCCACCCTTTGCGGTGAGTCTTCAGACAAATACTATCATGTGGACCGTTGGCAGAAGCTCCGCACTGCTGTTCGCAAACTGGAGTTCTGGGAAAACTTCAGTGCTGAACTTATTGGAAGTGGCTTCTTCTCAAGAGTCTACAAGGTATTTTTGCTGTTTTCCTGTCCCTCTGATTAAGCTGCTATGAAAGTATACTTTGTTCAGTTCTCTAGTTAGGACATTCTCACCATTCTGTGTTGGCCAACCATTTTTAGACACCACACAATACTCTCCCATCTTACAGAATTCCCAATTTGACACCAAAATTGGAGCAGAGCAACAAGAGAGCACGGGGGTCAAAGATTGTGTCTTTGTCCGTAGTGAAATGAAGTGGAAACAAGTTGCAGGTTGGGTCATAAATATTTTAAAGTGACTGAAGAGTTTCTAAAATAATTATTCAATTTGCTTCTGGAAAACCTAAATATGAGATCATGTTCAATAAAATTATCTTTTAGTTTTGGTGACTAAAAACTATTAGCAAAATGTGGGAAAATTCATTTTCCGTTGCAAACCTACTGATTTCTGAAGCGTTGCAACCAGAAACAAGATAATTTACATGATTCTGAGATGCCCACAGTGAAGTTTTGGAGGTAATTTCTCACATTTCTTTGAACATGTTTAAAATTAAATTGACAAAGCTTGAACTTCTGCCTGAAGATTAGTGTTTGTCTCATGATCTGTTGTTAGTTTGAACCCAAATGCAGGCAGGACTCGGAGGACTCAGAAATAAAATGGATATATTTGTTTAAACAACACAAAACAGAAGGGGAACAGGACAAGATGCCAAGGAGGACAGTCCATGGACACTGAGAGGAGGACAAGACACTGAATAAATAGGAACACCTGTGATTGACAATGAAGGACACCTGGGGTGATTTGGGTAGGGGACAGGTGTGTAGGAGTTGGAAAAAAAAGGGGTGACAAGCAGCATACTCCGTTCCTCCCAGTTTGTGATCAAGAACCTCTGTTAATGTCACAAGGCATTCTGGAGACTCCCATGAGAAAGTTATTTGCCACTAATCACAGTCCCGTGAGATAATACTTTGAACATGCTCCCAAAGACCTCGCCAAGACTCTGTAGAGACTGTTCATGTTCTGGTTGAGTTGTTGGCATCATAGGACATCAACCATTACGATGTGGACCTTAGGAGCAGCCATTCAGTGGAGGGTCAAACTGCAGTCAATGGTGCATCTAAAGAAGCCAACTGGTTTGTGTGCATTTTATGAGGATGTCTTTTGGTTATTATGGCTGGCTGGATGGCTGGGTAGTTGGATAGATGGATGGTTGGGTGGGGGGGATTAATTCACATTCTGCTGTATGTTCCCTACAAGAACTGATGCTGCTTTCGTTCCATATGCTGCCCCTCAGGTGATGCACAACACCACTCGGAAGGTGATGGTGGTAAAAATCTACAAAAATGATGTGGACCAAGACAGCATTGTACGAGAGATCAGCTTGTTGCAGAAACTCTCTCACCCCAATATTGTCAGGTGAGAATCCTGTCCAGACCCAGTTCTTGATTATATCTATCTATTCTTGAGTTTTTGTTGTTGTTGTTGTTCTGTAATGGCATGAAACTATAAATCATCTCCACGGGCTCTGAACACTCCCAGACTTCACACTTTCATATTTACATCACAGTTTCACAAAGTAAAACCTTCTGGTATTATTTGTGCTTACAGCAGACACAGAACATTGTGCTGACAAACGTGCTGGTGAAGATTCTCAGTCATCCAGGTCATAGTAAATAAAAAAGGGATTTAAAAAATAAAACAACAACTGGACTTTTATTCTGAAGCTGAAGTCGTTCCACTTCCCATTTGGGAGGTTTTATCAATTCATAAATTTTGGATTCGACAACTGAACTGATAAAGCCTTCTGGACAGGAAGCAAAATGTCTTCAGCTTCAGAATAAAAGTTCAGTTTTTTTTTTTTTTTTGGGGGGGGACCCTTTTTTTTTAGTTTGCTGAAAAACATGCATGCTTTTACTTATCTAAAATATTCCTATTATCGATGATAGTACCAGATTAATAAACTATAAAGAACAAAAATAAACATAAACTAGTAAACGAGCATGTTCTTCCAAAATGCAGCATTTTGATTAAAATAGCTAAAACTAACAGAACATCAGCTAAGATGCATGACATTAAAAACAATAGTTAAAAGCTAACGAAAAGCTAAAATGAGCAAAACAGTACCAAGATGATTAAAAACAAAGCAAGTATGCTGAAGATTTAGATAGAAAAAAAGCACAAAGATTTGAAGAGATTTCAGTTTATTTCTAAAAGAAAAATTATTTAATTCAAGTTAAAAAATTAAAAACTGTGAAAGTAATAAATACCAAAAGTCATAGCCATAATGTCCTGAAGGAGCAGAGTGATTTAATCTATCAATGGCAAAAATAACTGAAAGCACGTTAAAGTAGTCACAGTCCCAAAAACGTACATAAGAAACTATAAACGGAAGTGAATATTGACTTAGCATTCACAGAATGAAACTGAAAGCAAAAGTAAAAAAAAAAAGGAATTAACAGCCTCAGTAAGAATTTTAAGAAATAAGTTGAGATTTACCTGATAAAAGATGAAGATACTAGATAAATGTAACTCTTTTTGTTTCAGATACCTAGGTATCTGTGTGAAAGAAGAAAAACTCTACCCGATCTTAGAGGTGAGTTCTTCCCTTTGTTCCACATCTGCTGTGAGTCATGTGTACACTCACCTACTGGCTCTGTCCTAAATGTAAATATCACAACTCATTACACTGATTTACTGAGAGAGGATGATGAAGCGCTGAGTAAATGTGAAAGCTCAGCAAATGAGGACTCAGGATTCAGATTTGTTGATGTTGGAACCAGCTCGAGGCCAGCAGCAGTTTTGCAAACACTGAGATAAACCTTGGTGTGACAGTAGCATAGAACCCCAACACATACTTCCATTTGCCTAAACTTAGGTAAAATAATAATTCAATGAACATCTGCAACGGACTAACATATGAAGCCAGTCCCATTATATACAGGATGTCCATCCATCCATCCATCCATCCATCCATCCATCCATCCATCATCTTTGCCCCCTTCTTCCTTTTTGGGTTGCGGGGATCACTGGTGCCCATATCCAGCAGTCATTGTGTGAGAGGCGGGGGACACCCTGGACAGGTCTCCAGTCCATCACAGGGACACATAGAGGCAAACAACCATTCACTCTCTCACCTAGATACAATTTAGAGTTACCAGTCAGACTAACATGCATGTTTTTGGTCTGCGGGAGGAGACCAGAGTACTCAAAGAAAGCCCACGCATGCACGGAGAGAACATACAAACTCAACCCAGAAAGGTCCCCAGCTGGGATTTGATCTGGCAACCTCTCTGAGGGGCAACAGCTCTATACTGAACCACTGTGCCGCCTTTCTTATTAAAATCATTTAAAACAAAATTGCAGCAATATAGTTTGTTTTACTGACATTAAACTAAAATCCAGTGCCTTAGTAGGTGATTATCATTCACAATACACACTCAGAGTGCTAGTTGTTCTAGAGATATGTCATTTTTAGTATAACCTTATTTTCAAGATTTACCCGCAATATACCTGATTGTCACTGGTTGGGTGTAGAATGACTGTTGTGGTGCAAAAGAGGAAACAAGACGTCAGAAAAGACCAAATGCTGGAAGTTGTGGAAGAAAGACTGTTGAGAGGAGCTGTTAAAGGTTCTGGGTGGTAAGAAATAGCTTCTAGATGATTGAACTACAGCAAGAGTGAACAAAGAGACAGGTAGGAAGGTACTTAGTATGAGGAAAACATCATGATAAGGAAACCTGGTGGTGGTAAGGTAAAATACAGTTTGTTATCCAGAGGAAGAGGTTAGCCAAGAAGAAACAGGACAGTGAGGGGACAGAAGAGAGTAGACAGGAATATGAGGAGATGCAAAGTAGGGCAAAGAGGGAGGTAGGCAAAACAGAAGGTGTATGATGAGGTGTACAAGAGAACGGACACGAAGGAGGGGGAGAAGGACTTGTATTGACTGGTGAGACAAAAGATTGGGCTGTAAAAAATGTGCAGCAGGTTAGGCTTGTTAAAGATAGGAATGGTAATGTTCTAACAAGTGAGGAGAGTGTGATGAGAAGATAGAAATAGTACTTTGAGGAGTTAATGAATGAAGAGAATGAAAGGGTAAGGAGTAGAGGTCATGGAAAGTGTGGACCAGAAAGTGGAAGAGAACAGTGAGGAGGAAGTTTGGAAGGCTTTGATGAAAGGCAGTCAAATTTGATGACATAACTATGGACTTGATTCTTAAATAGTATACCGTACTTGAGAGTGAGGAAATGCCTAAGGAATGGAGGAGGAGTCTGCTGGTGCCCATTTTTAAGAACAATGGTGATGTACAGTGTTGCAGCAGCTACAGGAGAATTAAGTTGATGAGTCATAAAGATCTGGGAGAGAGTTGGGGAAGCAATACTTGGACAAGAGGTGACTATTTGTGAGCAGCAGTATGGTTTCATGCCAAGAAAGAGCACCACAGTGGCTGTTATTTGTTATATGCTTAGATAATCTACACTTGGACTAAGCCCCTCTGTTTGTAACTGGGTACTAGACTTCTTAACAAACAGACCACAGTCCGTGAAGATCCACAACTTCTCCTCCTCCACCATTACCCTCAGCACTGGCTCTCCCCAAGGATGTGTGCTGAGCCCCCTTCTGTTCACTCTGCTCACATATGATTGTACAGCCACACATCCAGGCTGTCATATTGTTAAGTTTGCAGATGATACAGCGGTGGTGGGATGCATCACAAACAATGATGAGTCCAGCTACAGACAGGAGGTGGAACACCTGGAGAGCTGGTGCAAAGAGAATAATCTTCACATGAATGTGAAGAAGACAAAGGAGATGATTGTGGACTTCAGAAGGAACAAACACACCCACACCCCACTGAACATAAGTGGATCTGCAGTGGAAGTGGTCTCCAGCTACAAATACTTGGGTGTACACATGAATGATAACCTCAGCTGGAGCAACAACACCACCAGCCTGATCAAGAAAGGTCATCAGAGACTCTACTTCCTCAGACGGCTGAGACGAGCTGGTCTGAGCAGCCCAGTCCTCACCTCCTTCTACAGGTGTGCAGTGGAGAGCATCCTGTGCTCCAGCATCAACGTGTGGCATGGAGGCTGCACAGTTGAAGAGAGGAAAGCTCTGCAGAGAGTGGTGAAGGCTGCACAGAAGTCTGTTGGAGTCAGTCTCCCCACAATCACAGACATTTACACCTCCAGATGCAGGAAAAGAGCCACCTGCATCATGAAAGACCTCACTCACCCAGCACACTCACTCTTTGCCCCACTCCCCTCAGGACGGAGGTTGAGGAGCATCAAGTGTAGAACCACTAGACTGAGGAACAGCTTCTACCCTGAGGCTGTTAGACTCATGAATAAATAAAAATAAAATAAAAATAAACACTGCAAAATATCACATCATGCTGATGCTGATCTGTTTTCTTGTTGCTGTGTTCATCTGTGTTCATCTGTGACCATCTGCTCATACAGACTCATGTTCGTGCTGCTGTTTATAATGATGTTTTTCCACTATATTAGGGCTTAGTGTATTACTAGTTGATGTTTTTCTTAGTTAATTCTAGATGTTATTACTGTTTTTCTCTTGCATTTGTTGTTGGATGTAACTGGGACCCCGTGTACATAATCTCGTTTTCATCACATGTACCACATGCGGTGCAAATGACAATAAAGACTCTCTGACTCTGATAATGTATTTGCTCACATGTATGAAGACAGCAGGACAGTGGTGAGATGTGCTGTGGGAGTGACAGATAGCTTCAAGGTGGAGGTGGGAGTGCATCAAGGATCGGCTCTGAGCCCCTTCTTGTTTGCTCTGGTGATGGACCGACTAACAGATGAGGTCAGGCAGGAATCCCCATGGACTATGATGTTTGCAGATGACATTGTGATCTGTGGTGAGAACAGGGAACATGTGGAAGAGAACTTGGAGAGGTGGAGGTATGCATTTGAAAGAAGAGGAATGAAAGTCAGCCGTAGTAAGACAGAGTACATGTGTGTGAATGAGAGGGAGGAGGTGGAACAGTGAGGCTACAAGGAGCAGAGGTCACAAAGGTGCAGGACTTCAAGTACTTGGGGTCCACTGTCCAGGAAAATGGGGAATGTGGTAAAGAGGTGAAAAAGAGAGTCCAGGCAGGATGGAGTGGATGGAGAAAAGTTTCAGGAGTGATTTGTGACAAAAAGGTGTCAGCAAAGGTCAAAGGAAAAGTTTACAAGACAGTGGTGAGACCAGCTATGTTGTATGGTCTGGAGACAGAGACATGGACAAAAAGACAGGAGAAAGAACTGGAAGTAGCAGAAATGAAGATGTTGAGGTTCTCCTTAGGAGTGACAAGGATGGATAAGATCAGGAATGAGATCATCAGAGGTACAGCACATGTTGAACAACTGGGAGATAAAGTTAGGGAGGCCAGACTGAGATGGTTTGGACATGTCCAGAGGAGGGACAGAGGGTATATTGGTAGAAGGATTTTTCTTCCTTCTTCTACCTTTCATTTTTTTATATTTTGTATGTTATCGTTTATGGGATTGTTTTGTATTGTATTTTAAAAATGAACAAATTTCATGAATAAAATAAAATAAAGGATGTTAGAAATGCAGTTGCTAGGAAAAAGACAGAGGAGATACATGTATATGGATACAGTTAGAGAGGACATGGAGGTAGTTGGAGTGAGGACAGAAGATGCAGAGGACAGAGATGGAGAAGGATGGCTCGCTGTGGAGACCCCGGAAGAAGGAACAACTCAATAAGGAAGAAAAAGACTGATATTACAAGAAAACACATTTTATCACACTAAAACATATAACACTATTTTCATGAATGCTAGCCAGTGTAAATACATTTTTAACTACATACTCACAATGCCACCTTCTTTATTCAGAAAGGTATGGTACATTTAACTCAACCCAATTCAATTCACGTTATTTACATAGTGCCAAGTCACACCAGAAATCATCTCAGAGCACTGATCAGAAAATAAGTTACTATTTATCTGAGGAGCAGACTGCTTTGAATGTAACTCCATCACAGAACTCTCATCTTGAGCAAGCATGAAGGTGACAGTGGAAAGGAAAAACTGAAGAAACCTTTAGCAGAACCAGGCTCAGGACAAGAAGTGGCCATTTGCTTCAACCGGTTGGGTTTGAGAGGAACAGATACACAATGGCAGGTCAAGAATCACATGTTAAGATAGAAATAATATCAGATGAAAACTATTCAATAATCAATAGTCTTTAACTTAAAGGCCCCAGTATAGCTCTGCGTTCATCCGAACGCCGCTCTACGCCATTCAAATGGCGCTCTACGCTGTTCGAATGCCGCTCTGCGTCGTTCGAACGCCGCTCTACGCCATTCAAATGGCGCTCTACGCTGTTCGAATGCCGCTCTGCGTCGTTCGAACGCCGCTCTACGCCATTCAAATGGTGCTCTACGCCGTTCGAATGCAGAGGCACAAGCGTAGCCCCCAGGGCACGAACATGCCAAGCTCAAATGTTACGACTGCGAACGCAAGCGCGTTGTCTCACATTAAACTACCCGGTGCAGGACTGTTTTGTATGAGACACAAATGTATTAAATTCCGCTTCTTCATCCCTGATCTGGCCTTTTGTTTGTTTTTTGCCAAGAGTCAGTGATCGCTTCCTCCCCCGTTGACTCCATGACTGAAATGATGAGAAATGAATGAAGTTGTCACGAGCGAATTAAACTCTGGTCCAACGTGGCTGCGCGAGGTTCTGCAGATTTCCTGGTGTGCTGGACCAGCGCTCCCTGTTTTTATTTTTAGAACTTTTTTAATTAACATATAAACACAGAACACCGCTGCGGCTGCGGCTGCAGCTCGTGCCAGCTCGTGCCTTTTTTTCCCCCACCCGACCTGTCAATCAATTCAGTAGGCGTGTCAGCAAATGACCAATCAGCGACCTCAATTTGTCCCGTAGGTAAACGCTCTGCCCTGCTGCTGCTCAAATGGCGTCAAGAATTTGGAGAGTAAACGCGAGCATTAACGCGAGAATGAACGCAGAGCTGTACTGTGAACTGCCTGCGCACAGAACGCGCGCGTAGAGCGGCGTTCGGCCGAACGCAGAGCTATACTGGGGCCTTTATTCATAAATTTCTTCATACTCTTCTTTTTTTTGTGTGTGGCTCATCCATCAATCAGCTAATTGTGTCATGTCCTATCTTACGTTGAAAAACTGCGAAAGAGCGAGTCTGCAAAAGTCGAACCACAAAGTAGTGAGGGACTACTGAATTTTTTTTTTTTGGACCGTCACCCAGCAGTCCTGTGGTTCAGGGCAGCCATTGGGAGGAAACTTATTTGAAACGTGATTTTGAACAGGAGAAAAATCATTTGAAACGTCATTCGAAACCTGAATGGGTTGATGGTTAGCTGGGAGTTTATTTTTGCTTTAGGTTTACTTTGAGCCTATACCCCGCAGGCCCGTGGTTCCAGATTGCTAACTTGAGATAACATTAGTGGCTCTGAGCAGCCTACAGGCACCCAGTTAAGTTTTTCAAAAGCACAGAGCTGAGCTTCCTGATCAGACAGCGTCTCCTCCAGAACTGACATAGCAATATATTTGACACATGTACCATTAGCTTCAAACGAAACAGTGCTATAGCTAAACATTTGGCACACATTGCAAGTGATGAAACCAGAAGCCATGTTAAGCTAAAGCCAGTAAGAGTTAGCAGATCTCAATATACAGTATTATTAAAAAAAACAGAAGTTCTGAAAGATAACGACCATGGTGGAACAAGTTAAAGGTCAGGTTGATCAAGCGATGTGGATCCGATGCAGGCAGTTTCTCAGCGGTGATACAGTCTGAGCACGTTGAAGTCAGCAGCTCGCTAGCCTTACCACGAAGCAGCACCACGAGACTGGCTCCCTCTGCTCTCAAAACAAATAGAATACAGCAAATATCAAGAAGGGGCAGAAAAATAAAATAAAACGATGTTTAAAACAAGGGTGACTCACTGATCTCAGCTTTATGTGAGTTGAATCTGAATCAATCCAAACCAATCCGATTAGCTTAGCACACCACTGCAGAGCCTCGCAGCAGCGATTCACAAAACTCATAAACACTTAAAAGAATAAAGCACAAAACAAGATGGAAACACTACAACAAAGTCAAGAAACAGAGAAACACCGTTTAAAACAAGGTCGACTCACCTGATTGGTGCTTTATCTCAGCTTTCTATGAGTTGAATCCACTTAGCACAGTTAGCACAACACTGCCAGATCAGTCAGAGTCAGAGAGTCTTTTGCACCGCATGTAGTACATGTGATGAAATGAGATTATGTACACAGGGTCCCAGTTACATCCAACAACAAAATGTAAGAGAAAAACAGTAATAACATCTAGGATATGAACTAAGAAAAACATCAACTAGAAATACACTAAGCCCTAGAGTAATAGAAAAACATCATTACAAACAGCAGCACGAACATGAGTCTTTATGAGCAGATGGTCACAGATGAACACAGCAACAAGAAAACAGATCAGCATCAGCATGATGTGATATTTCACAGTGATTATTCTTATTATTTATTTATTCATGAGTCTAACAGCCTCAGGGTAGAAGCTGTTCCTCAGTCTAGTGGTTCTACATTTGATGCTCCTCAACCTCCGTCCTGAGGGGAGTGGGGCAAAGAGTGAGTGTGCTGGGTGAGTGAGGTCTTTCATGATGCAGGTGGCTCTTTTCCTGCATCTGGAGGTGTAAATGTCTGTGATGGTGGGGAGACTGACTCCAACAGACTTCTGTGCAGCCTTCACCACTCTCTGTAGAGCTTTTCTTTCTGCTTTACTTCTGATCATGTAACTACAAAAAAAAAAAACAACACCTAAAATAAAGTGTAAAACCAACAAACGACCAGCATATGAACACTAACAAAAAGTTTAAGGAACAGAAAAACATGTTTATAGTAAGTTTGAATCTTATAAAGTGTTTAAAGTTAAATTTGATCCAGCAGAAGAATTTGATTAAGTCTAACGTGTTTCTACTTTTTCTTGTATACTGTCATGGCTGGATGTTTCAGTATGTAAATGGAGGCTGTCTGGAGGAGCTCCTGGCCACCAAAGATGTTCCTCTGTGCTGGAAAGAGAAGGTAGACCTGGCCTGTGACATAAGCCGAGGAATGATCTACCTTCACTACAAGAATATTTACCACAGAGATCTCAACTCAAAGGTGACACCATCAGTCTCACGTCATTTTCTCCACAATGACGCGCTGCTTTCACATCAATCTGTTCTAGACTTCAAAACGTAAAATATACAGTCAGTAGGTCTTCCAGCTCTACCATAGGTAAACATTATTCTGCATCCCCTGGAAGTTGATGTTTTTGGGTGGTGGGCACCTGCATGACTAACATTTTCATTTCATTTGCTTTTTTTCTGCTCAACACAGAGGACAGGAATTACTTTGACAATATTCAATCTGAGTATCTCTTAGTTGAAATTTAACAACAGACATGGATAATAAACAGCCTAAATTCTTAATTTTTCAGCAGCAAAGCACAACCACAGAACACAAATACTGTAATGAAGAAAACAAAAAGGGTTAAATCATGTCATCTGGACCAGTTTCTTTAAGTGAGAAACGTTTAGTCCTTCATCCAGAGGACTTCCTCAGCCTACAGCCTGCCAACCAGATCTGTCCTATAACCTTCACTGCCATGTTTCAAGCCGACCTCCTGTTGGAATCAGGATTGTTCTGGATGGGTGTGCACGTTAAAAGCTTTAGAGATTCAAACAGGAGGTCGGCTTGATGGCACAATTTAATCTTCTTAGTTGTTATCTACCCGGATGATTGAGCTTACAACCTTTGTACAAATAGTAAAGGTTTTTAATTTAGGAATTTTTTAAAAATATGCATTTTGATAAATGTATATTTTACTTTATTTTTACTGTAGTACTTCATGTGCAGAGGAAACTGTTTTAATCATCTTCCCTACCCAAAATACTCAATGGAGGTCCCACATTAACTGGAGTTAAATTGTAAATGTTATTTCACTAAAATGTTAGTAGTTTGGGGCAAACAACCAGTTGGCATCCAGACAGCCTGCAGCAAAGGGAAAGCAGGGAGGAGAGAGGAGCAAGTCTCCTCTCCAAGGGAAGGGTGTCTGGGCCCTTGAGCAAGGCCCTTAACTCCCACCATCTGCTCCCAAACAGGCCTCTCTTGAAAACGAATCCTCGTGACTCTGAGATAAATAAAGGTTAAATAAAATAAAAACACTAGAACATCAAAATGACCAGACTGTCTCTTTACCATAATGAAATGTTCTCATTTATTGTCCGCCATCACAGAGCGAAGAAAAAAAAAAGTTTATTTGCATTTCTTGTTCAATTCCAGTCCAGAAAAACACTTGTTGCAAAAACTACAGTCATCTGCGTATTATATGATTCAGCATATTCATTCAACCTTTATTTACACAGGTTAGAGTCACGAGGACTCATTTACAAGAGAGACCTGTAAATTATCATTTATCATTTATTCATTTGGCACAGCAGCTTCAAAACAAGTGAAATTCAAGTAAGGTTTAGTTTATATATGGAGAAAAGGGGTTCTGCCCACAGAATAAAAATAAAATAAATAAAATAAGACATAGATTTACAGTGAACTCATGTTGCCTTTTAAGAGATCATTTCTAAGGTACCAGAAAGAGGATACGGTGCGAGGCCTGCTTCCAGGAAGTGACATTTGACCTACAGGTGAGGCTAGTTTCATAGAACCAGCTGTGGGATGTTTTCACATGTTACACCTCTTTCTGTTCATGACAGATGGTTGTGATCGTAGTTTAGAGGAAAAGTTAGCTGTGTTTGCTAACAGCCATTAGCCGTGTTTCCATCAAGGTTTCTTGATGCGCATTTTGAAGTATCTCATCAGAAAAGCTGAATGGAAACGGCACGATTCAAATTAACTTCCTCTAATTCTCAAAAAAGTTGATACGCTCGCTTGAGGTGGTTTTTGGGTTTTTCGAATCAGAGCCGATGCGCAAAACGAGAGATGGAAACAGATTTGCCGACTCAGTTCTGACGTAGCGAACATTCACGTCATGTGACTTCTCTGCTGTTTCCGTGTAACATCGCTAAAACTAGTTGGCATGACAGAATAAATACAACTTGCCCGATAGCAACACATTCCTGAAATATTCTCTCCATTTTGACGAGATGTGTGGTCGGGTCCTGTTTTCAACCGCTACTTCCTGTTTACTGTAGACATGCGTAACGCTGACGTCTGACGTAATGCCGCTTTGCGTGGCCTGGTGGATGCGCTTCAAGCCAGTTGATGGAAACACTTCTGATTCGCATTAATTTTTATTTACATTTTTGCGAAATTTCAAAAATTCGCTCAAAATTCGAATTGAAAATAGATGGAAACATGGTTACTGATCAGCATACTTGAAACACAAACTTTACAACAACGGTCTGTATTCTGAAACACACAACAACACATGGACTGAAACACCACCACCTGCACTTTCATCTGTTAGCCCACTACTGTACATACTGCACACATAATATACTACCTACTGTTCATAAATACTCATACTTTTATACTGTATATATAATTTTTTTCTCCTCATATAGTTTGTTTACCCCTTCATATTATAGCCTGTTCATAGTCTGTATACTCATGGCCTGTATATATTTATACTTAGAGCATATTCAAAGCAACTTACTGTTTATTGTAGCCTGGTTAAAACCAGACCCTTGTCCTTCACGTCGCTTCGTACTAGGAGCAGTGAAGGGAAATGAGAATTGAGCGGAGCTGTGTAGGAAGCCGAGGGCCAGGGTGTGTTACGGTAATTGTAATATGTATACCAAATTTTTATTTATTTATTTTGCTAAGCACTTCTGGATGGATGCAAACTGCATTTCGTTGCTTTGTACTTGTGACATGTGCAATGACAATAAAGTTGAATTATTTTCTATTCTATTTATTTAAATTAGCCATATTTTAGCTGCTGTTGTGGGTCTGAGCCTTGTGCTCATCCGTCCACTCACTGAGCTTCAAGGAAACAAGACTTCTTTCAGCTCAGTGTGGGAACAATGTCATGTGGGACAAGCTTCTGTACAGTATTGCTCCACAGCATTCCAAAGTTTGTGACTTCTGTTTTGCAACTGAGTGTTCACATACTCAAATTATCTGCTGGGATTTACTTTTGTGATTCAGCATTACACAATATTCAGTTCAG
>JBBPBX010048645.1:10808-25674 GCA_038048925.1 Garcialebias charrua | reverse complement strand
TAAAAATAAATTAAACTGCAAAATACAGACAAAATAAAATTAAAATAAAATATCAAGGAAATCCTTAAATAATGTGAATTACAATTACTTGACACCACATAAAATGGTTTAAACAAGACATATAAAGTTGAATAATTAGTTCTTAAATCTATGTAAATGTATGCAATAATTTGCAAAAGCTGAACATAAAATATTAAATATACAGTAATCATATAGAAATCATTACTTAAAATTTTCAATTCCACTTAGGGGGCCCCCTAGTAGCCCCGGGGCCCTAAGCAGCCGCTTAGTTTGCTTATGCCTTGGGCCGGCCCTGCCAGTGACCCCCACAACCCGACAAAGATAAAGCAGGTAAAGATGATGGATGGCCATCTTGGACTAGAAGCAATCTGAGGTGAATTTGTCACAAAAGTTTGAAAAGAGTTAATTTATGAACAGACGGGACATCAGTCAGAGTCCGAGAATCTTTGTCATTTGCACCACATGCGGTACATGTGATGAAACGAGATTATGTACACAGGGTCCCAGTTACATCCAACAATAAAATGTAAAAGAAAAACATCTGTCCATCTGGAGACCACCATTCACACCTATAGGGACAATTTAGTCACCAATCAGCCTAGCATGCATGTTTTTGTTGTGGGAGGAAACTGAAGTATCCGGAAAAATGGAGAGAACATGCAAACTACCTAGATTCTAGAAAGACCACCCCGGTATTGGATGCAGGAACCTCACAAGTATTGAATTTATAAAGTCAAATTATAGTCCAGTTTTTTTTTGAACGCCTTTTTAAAGGTATTGAATTTAACTTCATTATTCCTGCATATACCCTGTAGAGGCGTGTTTTGTGAGGGACAGTCCGCACGGTTCTTACTTGTTTTTATTTTTTGTTTGTTTGTTTTTGCATCTATTTTTGTCTTGTTTGTTTTTGTCTGTTTTATTCTTGTTCATTGTTTTTGTTTGTTTTGTCTTGTTTCTATTTGTTTGTTACATTTGTTTTATTCTTTGTTTTTGTCTGTTTTATTCTTTATTTGTTTGTTTTGTTCTTATTCTGTTTCTTCTTGTTCTTTGTTGTTGGTTGTTTTCTTTGTTTGTACTTTCTTACCTTTACTTTTATTAGTTATTACCATGTAGTATTAATGATTATTTTTATATAAGGTGTTTTATATTCTGGGTGGGTAACTTAGATGTAATATTGCTGTGGGTGGGAATGTTAGAGATTTCCAATGTGTATCCAGTTTTTAATTGCATTCTCACATAGAACATATAGGATTTTGTTGACATGATGTTTGTCATGTCAAAAGGGGAATTGAAATATATTTCTATCAGTATTACATTACACCCATTATGTTCCATTATTTGTATTCACTTAATTCTGCCTTATAATGTGAAATGTGACACAAGGCAGAACGTTTTTCTCTCGGGCTTTGTTTTCACTAGGGAACAGTTACACGCCTGCACAATTCAACAGACCCAACATTTGATGTTTACATTGAAGCTGATAGTTTATTGGCAGAAAGGAGGGTCACGTGGTAGTGTAGGTGGTCCCAGGGCGGTCCCGAAGCAGTCCAAGGCGGTTCCAGGTTCCAGGAGGCGGTGACGACATCCGGGGTTTTATAACCGTGGCCCTGCCTTTGAAGATGTGTGTGTGGACTGTGCTCGGAGTCAGGTCTGTTGTTGCTGTAAGGTTTATTCTTATTATGTACAATAAACCTGCATAAACTTGCACATTCGTTTCAGAGCTTCCTTCAACCTTTTGAATTCGTAAAACACACTTGCTCCATTTTTGTTTTTTATACTAAATTTAGTATTCTACTACCTTTAGCAAGCTTTTGCTACTTTTAGCTTTATGGTCTTGGGGTTAGTCAGCAAACTTCAGAGCTTGTGTACAAGGCAATTGTTGAGAGTGTTTTCACTTTTCACCTTCCTGACTGGGTCGTCTGAGCTGTAGACTAAAAAACAAACATTTAAGTTTCAATGGCAGGTAAAATAGTGGAGAAACCACAAAAAGCTCTGTCTCAACTGTTTACAGAAAGAAAAAGGGAGACGGCAAGAAATATCTTATCAGTGCACCCATCCTCTTTTTCGTCAGTTTGAACCTCTGAGCTCAGAAAGGCATCATAAGTTCCCTCTGGCAACAAATGGTATGCAAAATATTTTATTCTATGTACAAATTGTTGATAATTTTGATTGTATGAATGTGTTTTATTCTATGGCTGGAGAGCCGAAGGAAATTTTTCACCCTGGTGGACAAAAAAGTTTTCTCTTATCTCATCTAATCTTATCTTTATTTTGCCTTTGTACGTTTAGCTAACCTTTTGCTGCTTATAGCTAATGTTTCATTACTTGTAGCTAGTCTTTTGCTGCTTGTAGATACATTTTTACAAGCTTTTGCCTCTAGCTGTTTCATTCATTCAACCTTTATTTAAACAGATAAGTCACATTGAGCCTCGAAGACTCATTTACAAGAGAGATCTGTTGGACAGACAATAAAAGTGGTGAAAAATTACATATGGGTTTAGAGACAAAAAAACCCCAACACATTTTTGACCTCTGTTTGAAGGTCAAAAATGTGGTAATGAAAAAAAGTCTCGCACACAAGCACATAATGACGCCGACATTACGCAGAGGTCAGGGGGGACTCAAAGGCGGTTGAGCAGCCAGCTCATAGATCTGTGCACACTCATGGGGGGGGGGGGGAGCTGCCAAGGTCGGCCAGAGGCGAGAGTCCTGAAATGATGACAGAATGTTTATTCAGCTGTGCTCCTCTGAAAAGTCTGTGGAATTCCTCAGTAGCAGGATTGGGAGGGGGATGAGAGCATCTGGTTTACAAAACTTCTCAGGCGTGTTGAGATAAGACGGCCTGTCAAGGCCAGTTGGGGAGCTGAATGTCAGATAAACACAATTGTTTTGGGAACAAGCAGAACTGAAAGTTATGCACCATAACTCATGTTCCCTGAAGGAAGGGAACAAGGTGCAACACTATTGCTATGGGAATTGCGCCCCCGTGCGATTACCTGAAGGAATACATTCACGCCTTTACGGCAGGGGGCGTCAGCGTCACCCCAGAGACCCCGCCCTCTGGGTACTTAAGACGCGGACGCCCATCCTACTTTCTCCAAGTGCACTTCACCGAGCTTCAGCATTGAAAAGGGCCAACTGTGTTGCACCTCGTTCCCTTCCTTCAGGGAACATGAGTTATGGTGCATAACTTTCAGTTCCCTTATCAGTCAGGTCTCTCGGTGCAACACTATTGCTATGGGAACGTAATTCATTCACACCCTTGAAATGCTCAGTAAAATGCATGCTTGTGAGAACTTCTGCCTTTATACATTAGGCATCTCTCGGCCGCTCTCTACAGTGTGTTTAGAGGGCAAAGCCTGAGAAAGAACGTAACATGCAGAAACATTCACCTAATGCTTCCGCCAGACGTATCTGTGGAGCTCCAGCTAGCGGCAGCACAGATGTGCGCAGCTGTTACGTTGCTCACAGTTTCCTACTTCCTTAGATAATGTGGGAAGTGGGAGGAAAAAAGATCAAAGCCCTTTAGACTTCTGATATTCCAGATGGCACCATTGAGGTATAAACCTAGTTTTATACATAAGGTGACCTTTGACCTCTCAGGGGCAAATCCTTTGTACACAGCGGGTACACAGATAAGCTTAAAGGTCACCTATCTACTTGACTGAGCAAATGAGCTTTTAGGACTGGCCAAGGGGCCCAGCCTGGGGCCAGAGTCCTGTTGAGGGGGGGATCCCCTCCTTAGTACGCTCCTCATGAGAGCATGTGCACCAAGGGTTTCACCCATCCAGGTTCTGTGGTACGTCAAAGAGTGGCTGACAAAAGGCACCCTCAAGGTGAAAAGAAGCAGCCTTCCTCCTTTTTTTTATTTTTTATTTTTACAGAGGGGCTAAGCCGACTTAGCCCTCATCTTCTGTGTGGCATTTAGACGAAGCCGGTCAGGCCTGAAGCCTTCAGCCTGTTCCCTTCAGTGGCCAGGCTGAAAGCTGCCACAGTTCCGGACGTGGGTGGAGAAGCTGCCCATGTGCCTGGGTCAGCAGGTCCCTGTGAGAGGGCAGTTGCCATGGCGTCCCTGACAGCAGTGAAATGAGCTCCGGGAACCACGGTTTCTGTGGCCACCTGGGGGCTATCAGTGTATCAGGGAGAGGGCTCCCTTGCGTACACGTTCCAGCGTCACCTGAATCAGAAGGACGGGTGGAAAAGCGTAATACAGCACCTCCGCTGGCCAGTCATGGGCCAAGGCATCCGTTCCCAGCGGTGCGTCTGTCTCTTTTAGAGAGAAGTACAGGTCACAGTGTGAACTGGTCCTGCATGCGAACAGGTCTACAGAGGCTCTTCCGTACCGTGACCAAATCTGATCCACGACCCGTGGGTTCAGCCTCCATTCTGATGCCAAGAGAGGCCCTCTTAGGGCCTCCGCTCCGTAGTTCAGTTCGCCCGGGATATCAGAGTCAGAGTGTCTTTATTGTCATTTGCACCGCATGTGGTACATGAGATGAAAACGAGATTATGTACACGAGGTCCCAGTTACATCCAACAACAAATGAAAGAGAAAAACAGTAATAACATCTAGAACTAACTAAGAAAAACATCAACTAGTAATACACAGCAGCACGAACATGAGTTTGTATGAGCAGATGGTCACAGATGAACACAGATGAATACAGCAACAAGAAAACAGATCAGCATCAGTATGATGTGATATTTTGCAGTGTTTATTTTTATTTATTCATGAGTCTAACAGCCTCAGGGTAGAAGCTGTTCCTCAGTCTAGTGGTTCTACACTTGATGCTCCTCAACCTCCGTCCTGAGGGGAGTGGGGCAAAGAGTGAGTGTGCTGGGTGAGTGAGGTCTTTCATGATGCAGGTGGCTCTTTTCCTGCATCTGGAGGTGTAAATGTCTGTGATGGTGGGGAGACTGACTCCAACAGACTTCTGTGCAGCCTTCACCACTCTCTGTAGAGCTTTCCTCTCTTCAACTGTGCAGCCTCCATGCCACACGTTGATGCTGGAGCACAGGATGCTCTCCACTGCACACCTGTAGAAGGAGGTGAGGACTGGGCTGCTCAGACCAGCTCGTCTCAGCCGTCTGAGGAAGTAGAGTCTCTGATGACCTTTCTTGATCAGGCTGGTGGTGTTGTTGCTCCAGCTGAGGTTATCATTCATGTGTACACCCAAGTATTTGTAGCTGGAGACCACTTCCACTGCAGATCCACTTATTTTCAGTGGGGTGTGGGTGTGTTTGTTCCTTCTGAAGTCCACAATCATCTCCTTTGTCTTCTTCACATTCATGTGAAGGTTGTTCTCTTTGCACCAGCTCTCCAGGTGTTCCACCTCCTGTCTGTAGCTGGACTCATCATTGTTTGTAATGCATCCCACCACCGCTGTATCATCTGCAAACTTAACAATATGACAGCCTGGAAGTGTGGCTGTACAATCATATGTGAGCAGAGTGAAGATATGAGTCGCCCTAAGTGACAATATTCTTGGGGCACACCACGTGAGCAGTTTTTGTGTCAGACCGAGGAGGGCTCGGGATCTTGTACCTCCTTCCCTGTTGATGAAGGACACCGTGGTCCTGTTATCTGATTTCACTAGGACATACTGCCCTGCAATCAGACCTTTTCCGAAAAAGTATTTTCATTGACAGGAATATGGCCCACAATTCTAGGAAGTTGATGTGTAATCTCGCTTCCTGTTGTTTCCAAAGGCCTTGGGCATTCTGATTTCTGCAGACTGCCCCCATCCTGTTTTTGATGCGTCTGTCGTCATAACTACACTGGATGACACCCGTCCCAATGGGACCCCTTCTGTGAACACGGACGGGTCCCTCCATGGTTCTACGGCCTTTAGCCATTCTGAACCTATCCGAATTTTCCCTACTCGCCTAAACGGGACAGGATGTGTCTGTTTGTTTAGCCATATTTGCAAGGCCCGCATTTTCAACAGTGCGTGTGGCACACAGGGTATGGCCGCAGCCAAGAGGCGTTTGCATGTCTTTAGGGGAACCTGCTGATCCAGTCTAAACTTTGCCAGGCAATGGCATATTAAAGAAATGCGTTCCTCTGAGAGCCATGCTCTGTATCGGGTGGTGTCGACCTACACTCCCAGAAATACGGTAATCCGTGATAGAGTCAGGTCGCTCTTTTGTAGGTTTATGACAAAACCGAGAGCCTCCAGATGAGAGATCACACTGCGGGAGTACGACTGAGCCTGCATTTTGCTTCCAGCCAGAATCAGGAGGTCATCCAGGTAATTCATAATTCTGACCCCTTGACTCCTGAGAGGGGCCAGTGCTGCATCCAGACATTTTGCAAATGTACGCGGAGCAGTCTTTAAACCGAAAGGTAAAGCCTTGAATTTGTATGCTTTCCCTTCGAATGCGAAACTGAGGTATTTTCTGTGTCTCCTCCACACGCTCATGTGGAAATAAGCATATTTTAAATCCACGGTGCATGCGTAGTCTCCTGGTCTCACAGACCGGAGGACCTGCCGCAATGTGAGCATCTTGAACTCGAATGTTTTTATTCTCTTGTTCAATGTCCTGAGATCGAGGATCGGCCTCAGGGACTGGTCTCTCTTAGGCACCAGGAAGTACTTGCTGCAGTGACCGGAGCGAAGTTTATGTTTTGGGACAACACTTATTACTCCTTTCTGCAGCATCGTTGATACCTCCTCCCTCAGTACGTGAGCGCGTGCTGGGTTGATGTTTGACTGCAGCACCCCCGTGAAGGGGAGCGGTCCTTTGAGGAACAGCAGCCTGAGCCCGTGACGTACAGTCGTCATGATCCAAGCGTTTGGTAGACACGCCCTCCAGGCTTGCGCGAGCATCGTGAGCCTGGAAGGCATGTTTATCTGTTGTTTGTTTTGTGTGTGCCTGGGAGGGGTGGCCTATGACCCCTCTCGCGTGCTCCAGAGCGAGCTGGTCCGTCCGACAGAGGACACTATGAGGTCTGACTGCCTCAGGCAGAGCTTGCGCGTCCTGCTGCGGTTCATAGCCTGACCTAGCAGTTTGTGTTTCACAAAGGAGGGGCTTGAGTCAAGAACCAGGGCAGACTGTGCTTTGGTACTTTTATTTTTGTGTACGGATGAACAAATGTTTGTTTTTATTTCACACAGTAGATGAATCATGTTTTGTGCACACACACGTGTCACCAGCTCCTCGTAACGTTTTACAAATAAAGCCTAGGTTCAAAAAGTTCAGTTCCCCTACCACTTGGTCGGGCAAACCTGTAAAAAACCCTGCTCTGCTGGTGATGTTAGACCTCTCAGCAGCTTTTGACACCGTCGACCATCAGGTACTAATCAACCGTTTGTCTCAGCAGGTTGGCCTCCAGGGAGCTGTGCTTGAGTGGTTCAAATCTTACCTGTCTGGGAGAACTTTTTCTGTCATGATAGGTGATCTGTCCTCCTCTTCATCAACCCCTCTGACCTCTGGCGTACCACAGGGATCTATTCTAGGGCCAGTCCTCTTCTCTCTTTACATGCTGCCATTAGGATCAATCATTACACATCATAACCTGTCTTTTCACATGTATGCAGACGATTTACAAATCTATCTGCCAGTCACTCCCAACCCCTCACTCAGTTCAAACACTCTTGTCAACTGCTTAAATGACATTGGCGTAGTGGTAATGGCAGTCGTCCCCCAATCGGAAGGTTGGCGGTTCGAATCCCGGTTCCCCACACCATAAGTCGTTGTGTCCTTGGGCAAGACACTTAACCCCGAGTTGCTCCCGGTAGGACTGGAAAGCACCTTGCATGGTAGTCTGCCGCTACCGGTGTATGAATGTGTGTAACATTCAATGTGTGTAGCACTTTGAGATTTTCACTAATGAAAAGTGCGTTATAAATTGAATTCATTATTATTATTATTAAAGCACTGGCTCTCTCAAAACTTCCTCCACCTAAACACAGATAAAACTGAATGCATTTTATTTGGTGCACCTGATGACACCAGCAACATCCTTCCCAGTCCCAGTGTTGGTTTTCCCCTCCCCCACTTCAACCCGGTGGTCAGAAATCTTGGAGTGCAGCTTGACTCCAACTTAAAGTTTGATAAACAGATCAGTTCTGTTGTCAAGACCAGCTTTTTCCAGCTCCGTCTGCTCTCCAAAGTCAAGTCATTTCTCAGCCGTGGTGATCTGGAGAAGGCCATCCATGCCTTTGTGACCTCCAGACTTGATTATTGTAATGCTTTGTATGTTGGTATTAATCAATCCTCCATCTCCCGTTTACAGCTTGTACAGAACTCTGCCGCGCTTTTTGACCAACACACGAAAATATGAACACATCACTCCTGTCCTGTCCTCTCTACACTGGCTCCCGGTTCAGTTCAGGATACAGTTCAAGCTGCTGCTGTTTGTTTTCAAAGCTCTGAATGGACTTGCACCTCTCTACATCTCAGAACTTTTGAAAGCCATCAGCCCGGCAGAGCTTTACGATCTGCCAGTCAACACCTGCTGGAGGTGCCTCGCTCAAGGTACAAACAATGGGGAGACCGGTCATTTTCTGTTGCCGGCCCAAAAGCCTGGAACAGTCTCCCCCTTGAGCTGCGTGCCACCTCTGATCTGACTCTGTTCAAAACCAGACTGAAGACCCACTTGTTCAAAAAAGCTTTCAGTGTGTAACTTTTATTACTTTTGGTATTTTAGTATGTAGCATTTTTTATTTCCATTGCCTTCTTTTATTGCTGTTGTTTCTTATTCTATTTTCATTGATTTATTGTTCCAGTTTATTCATCTTTTTATCCTGTTAAGCACCTTGGTCAATGCAAGGCATTGTAGGAAGGTGCTATACAAATAAAGTTTATTATTATTATTTATTAAAAGTGTGATGTCGTCCCATTTCATCAGGCCCGGATCGGCTTCTTGCCTGGTTTACCGAAGAGGTTCTCGGTCGGGCCGCCTGGCGATGAAAAGGCTCCCCGTCGCAGGAAGGTCTCTTCTGCGGGTGGCGACGTGTGGCATCCCTGGGGGGGGCAAAACCCTTTCTTGGCAACCCCTCATGGAGGGCTTCTGCCTGTTTACGCCTTTGCTCTAGCTTGGTCTGGATGCGCTCCAGATCTCCCCCGAAGAGTCCCGTCGGCTGTTGTAGAAAAAGGGACCTCTGGTCTTCCGGGAGGTCCGTCACAGTCATCCACAGGTGGCGCTGGGAGACGACCATTTCCGCCATAGATCTGCCCTGTGTGATGGCTATTGTCCCCATCATGCAGAGCACGAAGTCAGAGGCCCTGCGGGCCTCCTCCAGGGGCCTCTTCCGCGGCCTGTTTGTTTGTCGTTACCTGGATTTCCTGCAGCTTCTTTGCCAGGTACGCTTGCATCATGGTCGAAGCGTTCATAGCGCGTGCCGCGAGGCCCTGAGCTCGGTAACACTTATCGAGCTGTTTCGCCAAAGCGCGGCAGGCCTTGCTAGGCAGTGCTGGTTTCACGCCTGCTGTTGCGGGGGTCAAATGAGATGCCAGGGTCTCCTCTATTTGCAAGGCGCTGACGAGTCTTGCTGCCTCTATCCCGGCGACATTCAGGAATGAGAGAGCGGTAGCATCATGGGAGCTCTGGGCTCAGTCCAGGAGCGTGTGAGGTCCATCAGGAAATCCGGAAAAATTGGCATTCTTTGTCTCGTTGTCGGCTGCTGTTTCACGTAGAAATAAATTCCTGCAAGCCTCGTAACCTGTTGGCGAGACGTGGGGTCTGGCCATGCGACCTGCAGTGCGTCCGCAGCCCACAAGTCGAACAGAGCAGGGACCGAGGCATCCATTTCCGGCAGTACTGGCGCCAGGTTTTGGGAGGAGTCCACACTTTCCCCCTCGTAACCGTACTCAGCGTCTTGGTCAGATACTTCGGGCGTCGAGTCCCCGACTGGGATGACGTGTCCAAACCATTTCCACCCCGACCTGACCGCTGCATTCCAGGTCTGTGTTCTCGAGCTCCGGTTCGGGAGCGAGTGGTTCTGTTGGGCCTGTGGCCTTCCGCACCGCAGCCTCGCCCATTACTTTAGCCACGGCGTCCATGCGGCGCTTTCTCACGGCCGCCGGCATCCGGCTGCAGTGTGGGCAGGGGTTGGGGGATCCCAGCGCTGTTCTCGCGTGCAGAATACCCAGGCAGCCAGGACAGGCCTCGTGGGTGTCCGTCGCCAACAGGGAGTATCCGTAGCCGCTGGGGCAGGGGCGCGAGCGAGGGCTCGTTGCCTTGCTGGTTTTCTTTGGAATCTTGGTCTTCCGTTTTCCCTTCTCGGGGGCCATGTCCGAGAAGCGTCGAGGTTGTTGCTTTAATTTCTTTTGTTCGAAGATGTCCTCTTCGTCGCGTCGCTTTTGCTGGCTAGCCTGCTACTTGATTAGCAGGTTAGCGGTGTGACGGAGTTAGCGCCGTTGAGCGAAGCAGCTGCGGAAAGAGAAGAAAAGCTTTGAGGTTAAGTAGAAAACGCTGGACTAGCTTTCGCCAGTCCAGCAATACGCAGGAAATTTCTCTGTACGCTCAGCGTAGGGAGCAAGCTCACCTCTAGTCGAGCGATGTGACAACAGAGAAGTCCCACGAAGTTCAGGTTTTAGTGAGGTGAAGGGCAAAAAAGAGAAAGTATGATGGGCGTCCGTATCTTAAGTACCCAGAGGGCGGGGCCTCTGGGGTGACGCTGACGCCCCCTGTTGTAAAGGCGTGAATGTATTCCATCAGGTAATCGCGCGAGGGTGCAATTCCCATAGCAATAGTGTTGCACAGAGAGACCTGACTGATAAGGGAACTTTAATGACATCTACCTTCAGTTTGTGTCTGTCCACTCACTTCCGAAATGTCCAAATTAAAATGACCAAACAAATGGAACGTGCCTCAGAAAATCCCCAAGATGTAATCCATTCAGACAAAAGTCTGGTTTCTCGAGACATGAACCAAGCCATCATGTAAGGCAAGCATCCTGACCAAGTCCAGATTAGCCGCCGACGTCTTCCTTCCTTTTATGTGGATAGACCAGGAACCAGCCAATTCTAAAAAGCAGGAACCAGTTATCATAAATCCAATTAAATATGCATCCTTAAAATCCACAGAGGACAGCAAAGATAGACACATCATCAAGTCTTCCAAGTCGATGAGATATCTAGCTGTGTGCATGCCAACAGGGCAAATCGGCTCGCCTACAGCCTGTCTTCTTGTTGAAGAAATGTTATCAGTTGTGTTGAGGGACCAGGGCCGGCCCAAGGCATAAGCGAACTAAGCGGCTGCTTAGGGCCCCGGGGCCACTAGGGGGCCCCCTAAGTGGAATTGAATTTTTTTGGTAATGATTTCAATATGATTCTATTTAATATTGTAAGTTCAGCTTTTGCGATTTATTGCATACATTTACATAGTTAAGAACTACTTATTCAGCTTTAAATTTCTTTTTTTAACCATTTTATGTGGTTTCAAGTAATTGTTAATTTACATTATTTAAAGTACTCTGGCACAACAATTTCCTGCGGGATCAATAAAGTTCTATCTTATCTTATCTTAAGGATTTCCTTGATATTTGTTATTTTATTTTGTCTGTTTTTGCACAATTTAATTTATTTTTATGCATCTAAGTTATTTTATCTGTTGTTTGTTGTTCATCTTACACTAAAAATTACTTCTGAACATTACTGTTGCAGTTCTTTAAAACCAAAGATAATAAACCAGACAAACTTTTGCTGTAAAATACATTGCATACTGGTGTTTTTTTTCTTCTTTCTTTTGTTACTTTTAGTACCACAAGATCACATGTGTCAAACTCAAGGTCCGTGGGCCAAATCCAGCCCACCATAACCTTTTCTGTGACTCCACAGAGACAGAACTTCAAGATAACAGTTGTGTGATTCAGTATTACTTTATTAGTCAAATCAAATCAGTTTTTGTGATTATAATGCCAAATTACTCAAACGTAAAATATTTAATTTTTAGAAGTACCGGTAGTCATTGAATGCAGAGAAAGTTATATTTTACAAGTTTGTTAATAGGTCGCTTTATCGATACATTCTGCCATGTCCTGCCTTTTGAGGACATTCATGATCTTGATGTGGCCCAGAGTAAAAATGAGTTTAACGTCCTGCACGGGATGATACACATAGGATAATGTAAACAGGGCTGTCAGAGTTGCAATGAGTTTATGTTAGGTGGGTGAATGATCTGATCATCTGACTGTTTATTGCAGTAATCCACATTATTAGCAGAAATAGAGGGCCCCAAACAAATTCCGCTTAGGGCCCCATGGAGGCTTGGGCCGGCCCTGTGAGGGACCAACTGACCAAATTGAAGTCCATAGTTATGATTCGGAAGATTTTGAAGAAGAGAGGCTCTCAGACAGTTTCACAGACCAGACAAAGCTAAAGCAAAGCAGAGACCGAGAGGAGACGTCCACCCTTGAGAAGAGCAAGTGTTGAATGGTAAAATAGTGGAGTAACAACCAATAGCTTCCATTTTCTACTCTTTGCTTTTAATTTAGACTTTTGCTCATTTTCAGTTAGCCTTTTGTTGGCTTTTAGCTCACTTTTTCCTACACTTAGAGTTTAACTAACTTTTGTATTATTTAGTTGTTTTTTTAGCATATTTGGCTACAGCTTTGCTCCATTTAGTTTTTTATTAATGTTCTCCTTCAGTTTAGTTTCAGTTCGTTCAGCAAATTTTCAGCATTCTTGCAGGCGTCAGCAGTCCCACTGCGTTTTCACAGAATGTGCAGTTTCTCTGGTTACTGTCAAACACTAGATGTACATTTTCAGAATAACTATGGAAGAACAAACCGGTCCCTGAGAGTTCTGTTTGCCCTGAAGGTGATTCATGCATGATGCTGCTTGCTCTGCACTACTTTGGCAGCAGGTGAAAGTCTGGAGGAACAGGAGGAGGAAGGTCCACAAAACTGTCTCTATGGCATCTGTATTTCCAGTCAGGTTTCTGTGTCTGATGTAGAAAAAAAACAGTGAGATAAAGTAAATGGTAAAATGCTAAATACTTATATAACACTTTTTCAAGAAACTCAAAGCTCTTTACACTACAATCTGTGCCTCATTTATCCATTCATACAGCACTCTACTAGATATATACAAAGAATAATCAGTGCTTTATCACATTCATACACGATGGGACACACATCAGAGGTAATGAGGGGTTCAGTGTCTTGCCCAGGGACACTTTGGCATGGGACTGCTGGTGGAATCGAACCCCCAACTCTCACATTGGAGGACAACTTCTCTAACCACTCAGCCACAGCTGAAATAAAGCAATCCTAAAAATTCAAAATGATCTGAAAAAGTTTGTAGCAGAAGAACTTCCCTCACTTTACTTGGCAGAAAGATACTATGTATGAACCACTTGACCGCAGAAGTGAGAGTTTTTTTTTTGTCACAGCAGAAATAATAGACAAGCACTGTACTCTGATGTCCCTCGTAGCTGAGGGATTTGAATAGTAAATGGTATTTGAATGTATTCATTTATTTATTTTTGCTCGTCTGAGGTAGTGCAGCGTAAACAGATGTCAAGGAGTAGAGGAAGCAATTTTATCCATGAGGGGGTGGCCAGTGGCCTTGTCCACCATAGATTAATCTTCTGCTACCCCAATCATTTGAGGAAACTTTAATTTTAAGCAATATAAAAATTAGAAAGCATGGTTTCCTGAAGGAGTGGGGAAGCAGATATTAGAGAGTGTGGGATTGTGATCGGAAGATCGCTGGTTCAACTCGTGGTAATGGCAACATCAAAATGTGGGTGGGATAGGTGAAGCACTCACACCTGCCTCCACCCTCATTTGCCCCATTCTGGGTCCTTGAGCAAGGCCCATAACCCCCACCATCTGCAGCTCTCTGCTCCACACAGAGGGCTGTGGTAGGTCAGTGGTCTGTGGTTGCGTCTGGAAGGGCATCCGGAGTAAAAATAATTATCACGTCTTTGTGCAACATAGTTTGCTGTAGCAACCTCTGATGAAGGGAGCAGCTTATAGAAGATAAAAAAATAAAATAGAAAGCATAGTTCCTCAGCAATTGGGGTGGTCGATTTACATATACAGTAGTATATATGGTGGTAGCTATCTTGCTTTTGACTTGGCAACTCAATTTTTGATAGTGAACTTTCAAACGCATAGCAGCCACACACCAAAACTGGAAGTCAGCACATTGCTTATTTTTCAAGTTATCCAGCTCACATGATGGATGGCATTTCTAACGCCCCTCTTCACACTGCGACTAGGGACATTGATGTAAACCCATGTAGTGTATTGTGTTTTGGGCAATTTTTTTTTTGTCTTTTTGCCCGCAAGAAGGCAAACCCATGTTGTTCCTTCAGGCTGAGCCCGACCATGGGTAGAGACCCAGTCACCAGGCGCTCACCAATGAGCCCCTACTCCTGGCCTGGCTCCAGGGTGGGGCCCTGGTAACCAACGTCTGGGCAAGGGACACTGAGTTCCTTGTTCCGTTTTGTCCAAAACAACAACAACAACAAAATGCAAAAACATAAAGAAAATAATAAAAAATTTAAAAAGATTAGGAAAAAACAAGGCCTCACTTTCAGCTACAGTATACAGTCCCAAGGGTCCGGTGACCTTGAGGGTCTTCACAAACCTCTGGACTGGAATTTTTCTAAATTGAAATATGGAGTTTGTTTTAAACAAATGACCTTTAGAGTTAACGGAAAATAAAATAAGCCATTTATAAGTGGTTTTACTTTCAGGCTGAGATAGTTTGAAAACACTGATTAGTTTTTTGTAGAAAAAAATATTTTTTTTAGCAGTAACTAAGGTAGTGTCCCCCCCACACACACACACACACATAGGAAACATGAATGCTCATAAGGTGAAAAGGCAATATAAGGGGTACAAGTGCTGCCAGTGGCTCATTAGGTTTGCCAATTGGGTTGCCA
>JBBPBX010048645.1:0-10614 GCA_038048925.1 Garcialebias charrua | reverse complement strand
TATATATACTGTACTGTATATATATATACTGTACTGTATATATATGCAGGTGCTGGTCATAAAATAAAGAAATCATGAAAAAGTTTATTTATTTCAGTAATTCTATTCAAAATATGAAACTTGCATATTATATTCATTCATTACACACAGACTGATACTTTTCAAATGTTAATTTATTTTAAAGTTGATGATTATAACTGACAACTAATGAAAACCACAAATACAGTATCTCAAAAAATTAGAATATTACTTAAGACTATTTTTTTTAATGGATTTTTAGAAATGTTGGCCAACTAGTATGAACATGAAAAGTAGGAGCACAGCTCTCAGTACTTAGATGGGACTCCTTTTGCCTGGATTACTGCATCAATGCAGCATGGCATGGAGTTGATCAGTATGTGGCACTGCTCAGGTGTTATGAGAGCCCAGGTTGCTCTGATAGTGGCCTCAGCTCTTCTGAATAGTTGGGTCTGACATATCACCTCTTCCTCTTCACAATACCTCACAGATTTACTATGGGGTTAAGGTCAGGTGAGTTTGCTGGTCAATTAAGAACTGGGACACCGTGGTCCATAAACCTAGCCTGGTTAAAACCAGACCCTTGTCTTTCACTTCGCTTCATACTAGGGTCTGGGACTTCTCCCATAGACAACGATTTCTCCGGTAGATATTTGACCGGACCAATCAGAGAACAGAAGGCGGATATTTTTTCTGCTACCAGTGTGTAATTATATGGCTCTAATTTACTGACTGTTGGCCTGGATGAAACATTTGAGATAAAATTCGATTTTTTATCATTTATTTTCGTAGCGCACCCGAGGCTGTTTGGAAAATGTCAAACCGAAACAATTTAAATCCAGCAGATTTGACCATTTCGTGAATTGATTTAGGAACTGTTAAGCTCAGGAACACTTCTGATATAACGTCAGCTAAGAAATATATTTTTTCTCAGCAAAGAAATAATAGTTTTTTACCTTGTTTTATTGAAAATTCCTTCGTGGCGGCAGCCATTTTAACTGACGACGTCAGTCGACGTCGTTCAAAACTCCGCCTTCTGTTCTCTGATTGGTCCGGTAATCCGCCTTCTGTTCTCTGACTAGTCCAGTCAAAAATCTACCGGATAAATCGTTGTCTATGGGAGAAGTCCCAGACCCTAGTCTGAAGCGAAGTGAAGGACAAGGGTCTGGTTTTAACCAGGCTACCATAAACCAGGTAGTTTTGGCACTGTGTACAGGTGCCAAGTCCTGTTGGAAAATGAAATCTGCATCTCCATAAAGTTGGTCAGCAGCAGAAGCATGAATTTCTCTAAAACTTCCAGGTAGATGGCTACGTTGACCTTGGACCTCAGAAAACACAATGGACCAACACCAGCAGATAATGGAGGATGTGGAGGGGCATTAAGTGTATAACAGATTATAAAGGCAGAAGCAAACAATGTCCCAAAGACCCATCGCTGCCTGATGCCCTCAACAGGTTCTACGCACGCTTTGAAGACCCAAACAGACCACCCAGCACCAGACTCATCTCACCAGTGGATGAAGAGCTTCTCACCGTGACCTCAGTAGAAGTAAGGAGTACTTTCAGGAGGATCAACCCTCACAAAGCAACCGGCCCAGACAACATGCCCAGGAAAGTGTTGAAAGAATGTGCCAGTCAGGTCTGCGAAGTGCTAGCTGACATCTTTAACATTTCACTTACGCTGGCCGGCAATTCCTACTTGTCTGAAGACTGCCACCATCATCCCAGTCCCAAAGAGCTCTAAAGTCACTGGTCTGAGTGACTATCGGCCAGTGGCCCTCATCCCGATAGTCGTTAAATGCTTCAACTGGTCATGACCCACATCAGAACAAACATCAACGAGGACCCTCATCAGTACACATAACGCAAGAACCAATCAACAGAATATGCCATTTCCTCTGTGGTCCACACTGCTCTCACCCACCTGGAGCAGAAGAACTCCTAGGTCCGTATGCTCTTTGTGAACTTCACATCTGCCCATGATCCTGCAGACTCTGATGGACAAACTACGCACACTAGGACTAATGCCCTCCATTTGTAACTGGGTACTAGACTTCTAAACGAACAGACCACAGTCAGTGAAGATCCACAACTTCTCCTCCTCCATCATAACCCTCAGCACTGGCTCTCCTCAAGGATGTGTATTGAGCCCTCTCCTGTTCACTCTGCTCACATATGATTGTGCAGCTACCTATCCAGGCTGTCATATTGTAAAGTTTGCAGATGATACAGCTGTGGTGGGATGCATCACAAACAATGATGAGTCCAGCTACAGGCAGGAGGTGGAACATCTGGAGAGCTGGTGCAAAGAGAATAACCTTCACATCAATGTGAAGAAGACAAAGGAGATGATTGTGGACTTCAGAAGGAACAAACACACCCACACCCCACTGAACATAAGAGGATCTGTGGTGGAAGTGGTCTCCAGCTACAAGTACTTGGGTGTACACTTGAATGATAACCTCAGCTGGAGCAACAACACCACCAGCCTGATCAAGAAAGGTCATCAGAGACTCTACTTCCTCAGACGGCTGAGACGAGCTGGTCTGAGCAGCCCAGTCCTCACCTCGTTCTACAGGTGTGCAGTGGAGAGCATCCTGTGCTCCAGCATCAACGTGTGGCATGGAGGCTGCACAGTTGCAGAAAGAAAAGCTCTTACAGAGAGTGGTGAAGGCTGCACAGAAGATGTTGGAGTCAGTCTCCCCACCATCACAGACATCTACACCTCCAGATGCAGGAAGAGGCCACCTGCATCATGAAAGACCCCACTCACCCAGCACACACACTTTTTGCCCCACTCCCCTCAGGAAAGAGGTTAGTGTAGAACCATTAGACTGTGGAACAGCTTCTACCCTGAAGCTGTTAGACTCATGAATATCTAACCAGAATAATCACTGTGAAAAATCACATCATGTTGCCGTTGATCTGTTTTATGTTGCCGCTGATCCGTTTCATGTTGCTGCTGATCCGTTTCATGTTGCTGCTGATCTGTTGTATGTTGCTGCTGATCTGTTTCATGTTGCTGCTGATCTGTTTCATGTTGCCGCTGATCTGTTTTATGTTGCTGTGTTCATTCGTGCTCATCTGCTCACACAGACTCATGTCCGTGCTGCTGTTCGACAATGTTTTTATGCTACTAGTGCTTAGTGTATTTTTAGTTTATGGTTTTCTTAGTTCATATCTTAGATCTTATAACTGTTTTTCTTTTACATTTTATTGTTGGATAACTGGGACCCTGTGTACACAATTTTGTTCCACCACATGTACCATATGGGTTGCGAATGACAAATAAAGAATCTTGAATCCTTGACTCCTTGACATGGCACCCCAAACCATCACTGACTGCGGAAACTTGACCTCCCTCCTCTCTTCCTCCAGACTCTGGGACCTTGATTTCCAAAGGAAATTAAAAATGTACTTTAATCAAAGAACACAACTTTGGACCACTTAGCAGCATCCCAGTCCTTTTGTTTTTAGCCCAGGCAAGATGCTTCTGATGCTGTCTCATGTTCAGGAGTGGCTTGACACAAGGAATGCAACAGCTGAAACCCATGTCTTGCATGAGTCTGTGCGTGGTGGTTCTTGAAGCACTGACTCCAGCTGCAGTCCACTCTTTGTGAATCTCCCCCACATTTTGGAATGGGTTTTGTTTCACAATCCTCTCCAGGATGTGGTTAGCCCTATTGCTTGTACAATTTTTTTCTACCACATCTTTTCCTTCCCTATTAATGTACTTGGACACAGAGCTCTGTGAACAGCCAGCCTCTTTAGCAATGACCTTTTGTGTCTTGCCCTCCTTGTGCAAGGTGTCAATGGTCAGCCTTTGGACTACTGTTAAGTCAGCAGCCTTCCCCACAATTGTGTAGCCTACAGAACTAGACTGAGAGACCATTTAAAGGCCTTTGCAGGTGTTTTGAGTTAATTAGCTGATTAGTGTGTGGCACCAGGTGTCTTCAATATTGAACCTTTTCACAATACATGTATTCTAATTTTCTGAGATACTGAATTTGGGGTTTTCATTAGTTGTCAATTAGAATAATCAAAATTAAAATAAATAAACATTTGAAATACACTGTATCAGTCTGTGAGTAATGAATGAATATAATATACAAGTTTCACATTTTGAATGGAATTACTGAAATAAATCTACTTTTTCATGATACAGTATTCTAATTTATGACCATCACCTGTATATAAACCAAGCACCCCGATCATTTGAGGAAAATATGCTTTCTAATTTTTATGTTGCTTAATGATTCTACGGTGGCCAAGGCCACCCGCTGGCTTTGCCATTGTGCCTCATGGTAGACAAAGTTGCCTACTTTGCCCACCAGGATCTGGCGCTTTGCCTCAGACAGGCATAGGACTCCTACCCACTAGAATAATGTTGCACCAAAAACATTAAGGTTTACTTGCATTTCCTGTTCAGTTTCAATCCAGAAACACATCTAAAAAACAACAAACATTCACTATACAAACCCCTCAGTGATAGAGACATCGTATACTGCTTGCTTTTACAGTATCTTGCTTCTCTTTACATTTTGTATTCGGTTAATACATCTAAATGTCTACATTTTGTCAGGTTAGATCATTAGAAAAGTAAACCCCAAACTCTCAGGTCTTTAGGGACAGAAGGTCAGGTAGGTTTTAAATTCAGGCTGTAGCTGCATTCAAACGTTGTAAATTTTATTCAGAAATGTTCCAGTTTTAGCTACTTGTCAGGAAACAGAAGAGTCTAAAGTCTGCCAGAGAAGGTGCAGTGTCCTTGTTTCTCTCTGCCCTCCAGGTTCAGCTCGCAACACTCTACTGGCTCCAGCACTTTGGTGTGGACTTGTTCCTGTTTAAAGTGCTTTATAAATAAAATGGTATGGTATGGTATGGTATGGCTCAGACACTTTTAATTCCCTCTTGTTGTCATTGCAGTGCGTCCTCCATTTTATTTACCAGTGAAGCTCGACTAGATCCCTGAGGCACTCTGAACTTTTCCTAAAACACTGGTGGTGTTGGCAGATAGTTTTGTGAACGCACTCCTCCCTTTCAGCCGCACACAAAATAAATACATGTGGTCCACGAGTCAGACGAGAGCTGCTGACATTCAGACCTGAAAATAAATGGTTTACTTAGACAGGGCCTTTCTATCTTATCAAGATACACAAAGTGCTTTACAATATGTGCTCATTTACCCATTCATACAGCACTCTACACATTGATATTGTGGATTAACATATGACTCTAGAGCGCCCCTAGATTATTCAAACTGTTAGATCTCAGTGATACATCATTCGATCTGTACCAGATTTATTCTGCGTCATCAGGGAGCAGTTCTAAACGCATTGATATTGTTGTGTAAATTTTGACTTCAGTGCACCACCTACATAATTCAAACTGTTATATGTCAATAAGGATGAAGGGAAAAAAATCGTTTTTTTAAATCTAGATTCTTTGTCTTGGCGATTCAGAATCAATTCTAAATGCTCCAAAATTGATTTTAAAACATGTTTAATTTTCCCCTGATACATGCTCAATAATCCAGGTAGAAAACTCTAAAAAAGCTAAGTCTGATATTCAGCTCAGTCTTAGCACCCTCTCAAAGTGGATCAACCAGTTTGCTGGTGACTGCTGAAACCAGTTGCTCACATGATGGATGACCATCATCTTAACAATGGATCGTTAGCACCCATTGTAAAAACAACCCAAAGGGTTGTTTGCTATTCACAAAGGGCTGATCACTTCTACACACTTTGATACTATGGTTTAACAGATGACTCCAGTGTGCCCCATACATTATTTTTCAAACTGTTACATCTCATTGCTAGATCATGTGATCTGTTCCACGTTTACTGTGTATCATCTGTCAGCACTTCTAAACACGTATATATTGTTGTTGTTCGCTAATTGTTCTTGGCAAACTGGTGCTGGATGGGCACGAGAGAGTTTGAGGTGGCGACCGAGCGGACCAGCTGGAGCTCACGAGGTCGCCGCAATAAGGCCGGAGCTGCGCTAAGCTACGAGGGCCTCAACGCTGCTTGCAGCTTTAATTTTAATTATTATTACATTTTGGCAAAAATTGAAACAGAATCTATGATTGTGAAAAAAATGCTGACTTTATCCTCACTCTAATAAAAAACACTGAGCATAATCTGTGAATAAAACATAAAGTAATCCTGATCCTTAAAAGTTAGTGTTTTTTAGGCAGCGTTGCAACACTTACTTTTTAAGAAATCACCACAGTTTTATTGTAAAACACAGACACATAAACCACACATAAAACCATAATGGTTTTATTACTGGCCAACGCCAGACAAAGGAGCACACTGTGGTAGAAAGTAACGCTGCCATTACATGAATATATGTTCGGTCGGAAAAAAACGCGATCATGACGATAAACATGTTTCATATATTTATGTTTCGCCCTCAGCATAACTTACCTTTTAAATGTGAAGGATGCATGTAAAGATCGCTTTTCTTTAGTTTGTTTTCGCGTGTTGTCCATCTCGGGTCGAAATGTCATCACTTCCGGGTCGTCACTTCCGGGTCAGCCTCGTTAGGACATTCCCTTTCCGTGTGATTCTCTCGTTTGCTAAAGTGTTTCAGAAAATGTTAATTTGTTTCAGGAAAATGTTAATTTGTTTCAGAAAATGTTAAAGTGTTTCAGAATTTGTTAAAGTGTTTCAGAAAATGTTAATTTGTTTCAGAAAATGTTAATTTGTTTCAGAAAATGTTAAGTGTTTCAATGTTAAAGTGTTTCAGAATTTGTTAAAGTGTTTCAGAAAATGTTAATTTGTTTCAGAAAATGTTAAAGTGTTTCAGAAAATGTTAATTTGTTTCAGAAAATGTTAAAGTGTTTCAGAATTTGTTAAAGTGTTTCAGAAAATGTTAATTTGTTTCAGAATTTGTTAAAGTGTTTCAGAAAATGTTAATTTGTTTCAGAATTTGTTAATTTGTTTCAGAATTTGTTAAAGTGTTTCAGAATTTGTTAATTTGTTTCAGAACTATTTGTTAAAGTGTTTAGCCTTATTTGTTAATGTGTTTTGCACCTCAGGGCCACCGTAATAGGGCTCATAATAACACATTACCTTTAAATATCCAAAGAAATTTAGACAAAGTTATTACAATCTTAAAGGGACAGATATTCTCGACCTTGACTTCTCTAAATGGTTTTCAGAATCTGTTGGAATCCTGGCAAAAACCAATGCAGATTTGTTCCTGTCTTTGATTTTATACGTCTACCTTATAATGTTTTGCTAGTTTTTTGATACTTTGTTAAAAAAAAAAAAAAAACTTTCTTTTGTTTTTTTCTCTCTTTTGTTTTCTATTGTTTATTGTTTGTTTGTTTATTGTTTATTGTTTAAGGAAATTCTACCACTGCTGTTCATTGTTCTTTAGTTTTAGCAGGTCGCTTTCGTAAATGAGCCCATGAGGTTCAAAAGATTTACCTGACTAAATAAAGGTTGAATGAATTCATCAAACCACAATTCAGAACCAGCTTAAAGGGACGGTCTACCTCAATTCAGGGAGTTGGATTGTGGAATGTTCTGGAGAGTGATGTTAAAAATGCAAATTCAATTCATTCATTCATTCAACCTTTATTTATACAGGCTAGCCTCGTTGAGTCACGGGGACTCATTTACAAGAGGGACCTGTCTCACTCACACCAAACAACCATCCACTCTCACACTCACACCTAGGGTCAATTTAGAGTCACCAATCAGCCTAACAAGCATGTTTTTTGGTCTGTGGGAGGAAACCGGAGTACCCGGAGGAAACCCACGCATGCACGGGGAGAACATGCAAACTCCACCCAGAAAGGCCCCGGACCGGGATTTGAACCGGCAACCTTCTCGCTGAGAGGCAGCAGCTCTACCAGTTGTGCCACCGTGCTGCCCAATGTATACATTTAAGAAAAAGGTCAAAAAGGACTTGCTCAAAAACTATATATGATGTAGCTTAGTGTGTTTGTGTATTACAGTTAGAAAAATTAAGTAGTTATTCATTTTGTGATGTAGTTTGTGTATTACAGTTAGATAAATTAGTAGATTTATTCATTTTGTGATGTAGTTTGAAGGTTATCATTGGTTGAACAAACTGTGAAATAAGGGGCAGATATAATAAGATTTCATCTTCTTTCTGCTCCTTTCATTTTATCCTACTTGTATTCTTGTATCTGATGAAACTGTTTTGTATTGTTCTTTTAAAATGAATGAATAAACATCAAATCAAATCAACGGCCCAGTCAGAGTCCAGAACCTGAACCTGAAACCTTCAGAGAGCTGAGCAGAAACCTCAAAGAACTGAAGCAACAATGGAAAGAAGAGTGGGTCAGAACTCCTCCAGAACCAGGAGAGAGACTGATGAAGTCAGAGAACCACAGAGGATTCTGCTGCTGAAGGAGGTTCTGTTGGGTCAGAGGCACAAGCTGAGGTTAAATTTTAATGATTTTAGAACTTGTTAAAGATCATCCATCCAGCCATCCAGCTAACTGTCTATCCATCCATCCATTCAGCTAAAAGTCTATTCATCCTTGTATCTGATGAAACTGTTTTGTATTGTTCTTTTAAAATGAATGAATGAACATCAAATCAAATCAAAAATAAGTCTGTATCTCTGTGTTTATCATTGTCCTGGCATTGTCTCCTGTTGCCTCTGTCTCCTGAGTTCCTTGTGATTCCCTGAGTATGTAAGTTTGCTGCCCTGCGGACGCCATTTTGAAGAGTCCTAATGGTGAACTACTTTTTTTAAATCCAGCAGATTTGACCATTTCGTGAAACTCTCAAGCTCAGAAAAACTTGTACTATAACGTCAGCTATGAAATATATTTTTTCTCAGCAAAGAAACAATTGTTTTACCGTGTTTTGTTGTAAAATCCTGGCTTCTTTGGCAGTCGCGGACGCCATTTTGAAGAGTGCTAATGTGGCGAACTTTTTTTAAAATCCAGACGCGTCACGTAGGCCCTGAGAAACATCCATAAGTTCACCCTCCATGTTAAAAAGTCTTCGTCTGACTCTTCGAAAACAAGCAATAAGGCTGCAGAGTAACACACTGGCTGTTAACTGCTATAGAGAGAGCACACACCAAGAGACTGAGGGGGACGCTTTTTTGTGACGGACCACATCCGGCGTTGCTCGAAGATACTGCATTTTAAATAAAAATAGCACAAACCCGCTTATGAATTATAAAACTTAGTCAATCCGCTGTAAAGCTAACAGATTATTTAGCTACGCTAAAAGCGGATTAGCGCAACAGCGCTACCTAGCGGTGGGAGGCCCACCACTGCTTTCAAGCGTTGCATGATGACCTGAAGCGGCTGTCCCCTTTCTTGTTCAGCATCATCTCCAAAATTGCTAACAACTCTCTACCTCACATTTGTGCTGCAGCCTCGGTAGCCTTACGGGGAATAGAACACCGTTTATCCGCCCTTGCATACTATGTGAATTCGGTGTTGCTCTATGGTGGAGCAAAAAAGGCAGCTTTCCAGCGACTGGCCAAGTTGGGCATCTGCACAACACACTCCAATGCAGTTGGAAAACAAAAAGAAATGGCCCAGTACTGCATGCGCCCGGTGATGTGTTTAAAAAAGGACTTGGAGTCATTCCACAAAAAGCAAAGCAAAGACCAGTTGTCATCAGGTTAGTTTGTGTAACCCATTTCTTATGTTAAATTTATGTAAAACTTTGTGTTAGACTTTTAATTTTTTTATCCAAATGTAATTTTAACTAGAGTCATTTTGTTTTCCCTGAAGACATGGCACAAAGCTCCACCACAGAGACAACTGGGAAGTCTGCAAAGGAGTTTGATGCACTGGACGTCTTCTCATTTAGTACTCTGACTGACGAAGAGATGGCTGATTTGGGTGTAGCTCCATTGGCTGCCCCAGTACATCCAGCATCTAGTGCACCTTGTACATATTCAATCATATTTGACAATCTGGACTTTTACATTCAGACTCATCATCAGTCTATCACTCAAACCAACAAGTCTATACACTGGGTACACCACATGTGTGTCATCAACAGAGTGAACTCACTGCACATGGACAATGTGAAACCGGCAAATTCTTTGGTCGATTACGATCTTGGGCAGTCTCTTCCTGGACCAGATGTTCAAGCTAATATGCGCCGGGAATTTGTTGTGTTGGGAAGCCGTATCCTGACAACTTATCTTGATGCATTCAAGCAACTCTCAAATGTAGTTGTGCACCACATCCCTCACCAGTTCTCTGAAGAAATGGCTCGTCCTTCAACACATGTATGTTATAACTCATTATCGGATCAAAATAATCAAATCATGGACTATATTGAAAATATGAAAGTTAAATGAAATGCATGCTGGATTGAGTCAAGTAATTATTATGCACACTAACATTTATTTTTATTTTTCAATTCATATTTATAGTACCCACTAGGACTTTTATTCAAGGATGAGACTCGCACCGCTGACTTAGTGGATGTTCTCCAGCATCTTCAGAGGGAGTAAGTAACAAGCAAGATTATTAATTGTTTATTCATTTTTACAAACATAGGTTTCATTTATATTAATAATTATTTCACTAACTACATTTCAATGTATTTTATATCAAAGCTTTTCCTCCCCGATTAC
>JBBPBX010048642.1:8333-25676 GCA_038048925.1 Garcialebias charrua | reverse complement strand
CCTTGAGAGTTGTTTTCCAACAAGACCAAAATGTCAATAGGCTCAATCAAATGTTTCAGTGTAAATGATTGTGAAACCTCTTTGGAAGCAGAGCCACGTCTTTTAGCCCTGTATTCTATGTACAAAAAGTGTAATGGGTGTTGTCATTAACCGTCCATTTTCTTCCGCATTTCTGAGATTGGGTCACAAAGGCAATGGGTCTAGAAGAAAAACCCAAACATTCCTTCCCTAGAGACATGCTCCAGCTCTTCCTGGCCAGAGGATATACAATTTCTACAGTGAGTTCTGGGCCTTCCTTATCGTCTCCTCCCAGTAGGGTGTACTCAGAAGACATAAAGTGGAGGATGCTACTTGTTGTGTTCTAGGCACATAAATTAAGGTAACCTGTATCTTTAAAGCTTCTGAAAGCCCTTTGTTAATATGATTGGTGCTTGTGTGTGGTGGAGGTTGTTTAGGGTGCATTCACACCAACCTGTTTAGACTGCTTTAATTGAACTTTAGTCCGTTTGCCTAGAAAGTCCGGTTCGTTTGGGGAGGTGTGAATGCACAATCAAAGATGCAGACCAAAAAAAGTGAACTCTGGTCTGCCTAAGTACCTAGGTCTCAGTTCAGTTGAAGTGAACTCTTGCATGGTTCATACCTCATACGGAGCCGTTTCAGCCACCATGTGTGGAAAAAAACCATTCTCCACGGTCTTCTGCATCATCTTCCGCTCATGCTGAGTCCATTGTTGACAAATGACAAAACAGGACTCTTAAAACTGCTAAAATTTGATGCCACTCCATTTTGTTTTTATTTCAACAAGAAGAAGAAGTGTCTTCTTCAGAGGTTTTTGTGTCGTTTCCTTCAGTAGTTTTTGGTGCAGCGCCACCACAGGCAGGGGTTGGGGGTGAGGGGAGGGGAGGGGGGTTTGCTTTCACTGACTCAGTGCAATGTGAATGTGAACCGCAACAGCTGAAAATGTAAACAAATGTTCTAAATGTTGGTCCTCAGTCAAACAGAGTCTACCGGACTATCAGGTTTTAACACGACCATACTGGCTGCTGGTTGAGTATAAAAAGGATTCAACACTAGGGTGAGCCCTTTTCCTTGTACAGTGGATTGAGACTGTTTGTATAGCATGTTATGTTAAGGCTGTAATAAAGTGTTGCTGTGTTGCTACCAGATGCCTGCTCAAATAGTCTGTTTTATTGAACCTGGTGATATTCATATACATCAAAATTAATGGCAAGGATGATGGGATATTTGGGTTGGAAGACACAGAGTACGTGGACAAAGAGACTCCATTGAGGCAGCAGAGAACAACAATAAAAAAGATGAGTGAAAAGAGTTGGTGAGTGAAAAGACCCAGAACAAACAGAACTTGAAAATGAAGATTTTCACGTCGATGAGAGTGTGGAAAGCTTTGTTATTTATCAGCATCTTGAGCTGTATTTTTCAGTAAATGACTTGGACATTAAAGAGAGAACGAAGTTGGTGTTTCTCACGGTGGTAGGGAAACATTTCATAGATTACTAATGGATTTATGTGTGCAAGATATCCTACAAAGAGTTGGAGATTTTCTGCAAAGGCATTGCCCACCGAAAACTAACTTTATAAATCGTAAGGATGGAATCCTTTTCCAAAAGTATTTTCTGGTGGCTAGTGAGTGTACTATTTGCAAAAAGCAGCACGGTATGCTTAAGACTGCACCAGAACATACATGGATTATCCTCTCTCTCACAAATCACTTATGTTGCCTCATCTGCAACAGAGAAACAAATCTGGTTACCTCAACTCTTCTTTCACTTCCAGCCTGACTTCTCTCCAACAACCAGCACCAGTCTCCCATTATCCCTTGACACCATCCCCTAAGCACAGAACCAGTGCTTTTAGTTATCCTGTGAGCCTAGAAAACAGAAATGCCAAAAGGCTCATCATTACCATGAATCAAACAATTCGTCTGGAATGCATGGTTTCACTTTGCACTGTCCTCCAGAGATCTCCCTGTCCCCGTAAACAAATCTACTTTTTTTTTATCTCTGTGTACAGTCTGATTCTTTTCAGTTATCAGTACTCTGGGTTCAGGTTGGAAATTGCACAGTGACCCTTTTAGTGTGATTGACCCAACAGTGTCCTATAAATATAAAACTCCTCAATCATATTCAGAACTGAAGATAATCTTCAGATGAAATGAGCATCCTCAAGAATCTAGGAAAAAAAATAAAAAAACGGCTCCTGTTCAGTTCTTAGGGACATCGTATAAAAAATAAAAATAAAAATCTGGAAAGTTTAATCTTGTATATACATATATTTATATTCATAAAGATTTTAAACAGGTAGTTGCACAAGTTTATTCATGTTGGATAATTGCCAAACCTAAATTAGAATAGCACATTTACTGTATACAGTATATATATACAGCATAAAATAAACTATAAGTGCCCCCGGGCACCGATTGCTCAGTAACTGTAGCATCAGTCTGTCTGCTCTCTTTCACTGAGCTCTTTAAGAGCATTTAGAGAGTTTAGAGCAGGGGTGGGCAATTGTTTTTTCCATGGGGCCACATGAGAAATAGAAAATATTGTGGGGGGCCGGGCGAAATGACATAATTCAATACTGCATATTAATAGTATTTCTTTATTAAAAGCAGTAAATATCATTGTTTAGACAAACTGGTAAAAGTATTAGTTATGATTAATCAACAAAATAAAAAGCATGAGTGGACATTTTTGAGGGCTAACGTTGTCTTGTGACTTGACAACAATTCGATCATGCACATTGCGCATGTCTTGATTTACATATTGCATCATTTTGTACGTGAATTTTAAAAAGACATCAAAATTAAAGCAATGCAGTCCACAAATGAGGTAAAATTAGAAACTATGTTTTTGTTGTAACTCCCCTTACGGGGGCCGGTCAGAGTCAACCAAAGGGCCGCATGTGGCCCTGGGGCCTTACAATGCCCAGGTCTGGTTTAGAGCATTAAGAACAATAATAGCCACTTTTACCTATTAATGAGACACTTGGCTTGCCATATTACTCAAGGGCCCTATAGTGACTCAAAATGATAATGTTCAATATTTTCCATGCCAGAATGAATGAAATCGTCAGATCTCAGCCAAAAATTGGATTATAAATATGGGGAGTTGCTTTGCCGTATAAGTCGCAAGACTTAAAATTTATGTAAAAAATTAGGACTTACTGTATACAACAAAAAATACGGTAAATAAACTACGATAATTTGATCCAACAATTTTCAGTCAGGTCATCAGGACAGTTTCATTTTTTTTGTGCTGAGATGTTTCGCTCTCCGTCCAGAAGGCTTCATCAGTCAAGGAAACGCACAACACAAACAAACCAGTCATGTTGGTGCTAAGAAGGTCTTTTTGGCACACCCCCTCCTCCGGTGCAGCCCTCTCCCTCGTCGACAGTCATGTCAAACTGGTTCAAAACCAACAAAGTCCATGCTCAATAATCCAGGTATACAAATTTGTTATTGGTTTTAAACCAGTTTGAAATTACTATTGACGAGGGAGAGGGCTGGCACCGGAGGAGGGGGCGTGCCAAAGAGACCATCTTAGCACCAACATGACTGGTTTGTTCCACTTTGGAGTAAGCTGTTGGTGGAAGAATCAGTTCCCTTTCAGTCATGTCTCTCGGTGCAACATATGCTATGGGAATTGCGCCCCTGCGCGATTACCTGAAGGAATACACTCACGCCTTTACTGCAAGTGCGTCAGCGTTGCGCCAGAGGCCCCGCCCTCTGGGTGTTTAAGCCGCTGACGCCCATCCATCTTTCTCTTATTGCCCTTCACCTCGCTTAAACCTGAACTTTGTGGGACTTCTCTGTTGTCACATCGCTCGATTAGAGGTGAGCTTGCTCCTTACACTGAGCGTACAGAGAAATTTTCCTGCGTACTGCTGGGCTGGCGAAAGCTAGTCCAGTGTTTTTCTACTTGCCTCGAAGTTTTCTTCTCTTTCCGTAGCTCCTTCGCTCGACGGCGCTAACTGCGTCACAACTTTCCTGCTAACGATTAGCAGGCTACACAGTGAAAGCAAGACGACGGAGAGGACGGCTTTGAACAAAAGGAAGCTAGGAACAACCTTGACGCTTCTCGTCTCCGGACATGGCTCCCGAGAAGGGAAAACGGAGGACAAAGAAGAAGAAAACCAGTAGGACGACGAGCCCTCACTCGCGCCCCTGCCCCAGCGGATGCGGCTACTCCCTCTCGGCGACGGACACCCACGAGGCCTGTCCCTTCTGCCTGGGGATACATCACGTGAGAAAAGCGCTAGAATTCTCCGACTCCTGCTCCCACTGCTGTCGAATGGTCGGCGGTAGGATTCATGATAGCAAGGTTTCTACTTTTTGTCATCGGCGGGTCCCGATGTTATCGACTTTTGAAGAAGACATAGGCAGCAGTTTCGGCCAAGACAAAACTGCTAAGTCTGTGTGATGGTTTGGCTCATGCTATGAGTACTCAATATCAGCTAATGTACAAGCTAAACCGTAAGATGGAAGCTATTTGTGAGAATTGCAGGTCACCTGCAGCTTCTGGGACTCGCCAGCATGTTAGAGTCGACCTTGAAGAAGGCTCATAGCACTGATCAGTGGAATGCCGGATGTTGTCTATCATGGTGCACTAAGATTCATAACTGGCTGTGATTATCGTACCCACCACTGCGCCCTGTATTCCCTGGTTAATTGGACATCATTAACCTCACGCAGAGTCTTCCACTGGTACATTTTCATCTTTAAATCACTTCTTGTTCTTCTGCCCTCATAAATCTCCTCCTAAAGTCCAGTTGATCCTGTATTGAACGCCTTTTTTGATTTCATCATGTCCTGGACGACTGAGAATCTTCACCAGCATATCTCCTCCTACATGTCTTTGCGTGAGTGCAGCTACAGTAAGTGCTCTCAGGACATGATCACCTGCAGTGTTCCGTCAGTGAGAACTGAACTTGGAAAAGGGCCTTCTCCTACTTTGCTCCTGCTTCCTGGAATATCTTACAAAAAGATCTGAAGTTCTTGGCCCTNGCCTATCAGATGAAATATCCATCTCTTATTTTGTTAAACCAGCCAATAGTTATTAAGGAGGTGGGTCAGACCCCACCTCCCATATAAAGGTGCACTTCCTATTTTGACTTGGAGTCGGAGGGAAGAACATCCTAAGAACTTGTTTTCTTCTCTGGAAAAAGCTGGAGACATTCCGGTCATTGTGTCAACTAGACCCACGTTTCAGCTGGAGTTACAGTAAAGCTTACTGTAACCCACTCACTCATTTTATGAAAGAATTTGTTTTCTGAAGTTTTATTTTGAAAGTTCAGCCAGTAGCTGGTTCTGTTCCTGCCGGTGAAAGCGTGCTACCGGTCGTCTGAATCAGCCATACACGGAAGTCGACTGGACGTGAGCTGGACCACACAGTCCGGTAGTGTCCACAAACTTCTCAGCCCTCATCTCCCAGGGACTTATCGTCACCAGGTAAAGATGCTTTGTTTGTATGCTGAACGCTCGGAAGTACAGCCGGACCTGTTCGGGAAGGTGCCACCCTGGTAGTTTCAAAGTAATTAACTTCGGTTAACTTAGCTTTCATTTCTCAAATCTTCCTCCTATTTCTTCTTTTTCATAAGCTGTTAAAGTGAAATTAAGTAATGTGCCAACAGTAAAGTTCCTAACTGTCTGTTTGTTTTAATTTGAATTCTTGTCAACGTAGTTAGTAAATCAGAGCTAATATCGATACAAATGTTTAATGTAATTGTATGATTATTTCAATAAAAGGTCTATTTTTTGGTAGACCAACATAAGTTGAAGTCTCTCGTGAAATTACTGTACATTTTTCCTAATTACAGTAAAAGCAATTTAATACCGGAACTCAGATTTGGGCCTGATGAAGCAGGACGAACTGATAATTTTACAGGTTTGCTCGCCCACGCGGTACGGGAACCTAACCTTTTGAGCCCAGTCTCTGCTTGTAAAATACTACGACGAGCTGGTGACATGTGTGCGCGTACCAAACATGACTCGCCTACTGTATGTTTAACCAAAACAAACACTGTTTCATGCATGTACAAAAATAAAAGTACCAAAGCACAAACTGCCCAGGTTCTTGACTCGAGTCCCATTTTTATAAAACACAAACCATGTGGTCAAACTATGAACCACGGCAAGATGCACAAGCTCTGCCGGGGACTGTCGGATTTTGCAATATCTTCTGTTAGGCTGACCAACCTGCTTGAAAGATCGCGAGAGGGGTCAAAGGCCACCCCTCTAGCACTGAAACATGACGAGCAGCAATTGGGCATGCCGTCCAGGCTCATGGCGCACGCGCAGGCCTGGAAGGCGTGTCTACCAAATGATTGGGTCATGACAACCATACGTTGTGGGCTCAAGTTGCAGTTCACCAGGAGACCGCCCCCATTCACAGGGGTACTGCAATCAAAGATTAACCCTACATGCGCTTATGTGTTGAGGAAGGAAGTTTCGACGATGCTGCAGAAAGGAGTGATAAGTTTGGTCTCAAGACGCAAACTACTCTCTGGCCACTACAGCAAGTACTTCCTGGTGCCCAAAAAGGATCATTCCCTGAGACCGATTCTGGATCTAAGGACTCTGAATAAGAGAATAAAAACTTTTAAGTTCAAGATGCTTACACTACGGCAAGTTCTCCAGTCTGTGAGACCAGGAGACTACGCATGTACAGTGGATTTGAAAGATGCCTATTTCCACATAGGCGTGTGGAGGAAACACAGAAAATTCCTCCGGTTTGCCTTCGAAGGGAACGCTTGTGAATTCAAAGCATTACCCTTCGGTTTAAAGACTGCTCCTCGTCCATTTACTAAATGTCTGGATGTAACCCTGACCCCCCTTAGGAATCAAGGACTCACGGTTATGAATTACTTAGATGACCTGCTGATTCTGGCTGGAAGCAGAATGCATGCCCAGTCACACTCCTATAGGGGGATCTCTTACCTGGAGTCTCTTGGGTTTGTCATAAACCTACAAAAGAGTGATCTAACTCCATCAAGGGTTACCGTATTTCTGGGAGTACAGATCGACACTGTCCGGTACAGAGCATGGCTCTCAAAGGAACGGGTTTGCTCCATTCGCCATTGCCTGGAAAGATTTAAACTGGATCAACGGGTCCCTGTGAAAATGTGCCAACGCCTGTTAGGCCTCTTGGCGGCAGCCATTCCCTGTATGCCACACGCATTGCTGAAAATGCGGGCCATACCAAGTATGGCTAAACCAACAGACACAACCTACCCTGCCTAGTCAAGCAGGAAAGGTTAGAATAGATTCAGAGTGCCTGAAGGCCCTGGAACCTTGGAGAGATTTGTCTGTTTTCACGGAAGGGGTCCCGCTGGGAAGGGTGTCATCCCGTGTGGTCATCACGACGGATGCCTCAAAAACAGAATGGGGGGTGATCTACAGAAATCAGAACGCCTGCGGCCTTTGGAATAAACAGGAAGCGAGATTACATATCAACTTCCTGGAGTTGCTGGCCGTATTCCTGTCATTAAAATACTTCTTCAGTAAAGGTCTGATTGTGGGGCAGCATGTCTTGGTAAAATCAGATAACAGGACCACAGTGTCCTTCATCAACAGGGAAGGAGGGACAAGGTCCCAGGCCCTCCTTGGACTGACGCAGAAGATGCTCACATGGTGTGCTCCAAGAATCTTGTCACTTAGGGAGACTCATGTCCCCGGTGAACTAAATTACGGAGCAGATGCCCTCTCAAGAGGGTCTCTCTTGGCATCAGAATGGAGCCTGAACCCACGGATTGTGGAGTAGGTCTGGTCACGATTTGGGAGAGCCTCTGTAGACTTGTTCGCTTGCAGGGCTAGCTTACAGTGTGACCTTTACTTCTCCTTGAGGGAGACAGATGTACCATTGGGAATGGATGCTCTGGCACATGATTGGCCAGCAAGGGTGCTCTACTATGCCTTTCCATCTGTCCCTCTGATCGAGGTGACACTGGAACGTGTGCGCCAGGGAGCCCTCTCCCTGATCCTGATAGCCCCCAGATGGCCGCAGAAACTGTGGTTCCCGGAGTTGATCTCAATGTTATCAGGGATACCATGGCAATTGCCTCCTCACAGGGACCTGCTGACTCAGGCACGTGGGTAGCTTCTACACCCACGTCCGGAGTTGTGGCAGCTTTCAGCCTGGCCTTTGAAGGGAACTGGCTGAGAGCCTAAGGCTTTGATTGCTTTATCCCAAAACAAACAGCAACAACATACACAAAGGTACCCCTTGGTGTTTATGTTTGCTTAGGAGATGTTCAATGGAGAGGTTTCCCCTCTCCTTAACGGATCTCCAACATCAGGATGGGCCCCACTTGTCAGTTGTGCCCCTTGTATATGAAAAAAAAAAATCCCTAAGGGCTTGGGAGGTTACCCTGTGCTTGACCTGGGTTTTCTACCTCCGCATTACCACCCAATTAATTGTGTTGTAATGGGTCCTTTGCTCCTTTCCTCCTTTTTCTCAGGTTGTTGCAGAGAAAAATGGAGTTTTTTTATCTATATGTCTAGTTGAAACATCAAGTCGATGTTTTTTACATTTGGCATTTTTTCTTCTCAGCCTGTGCTCTCTACATACCTTGTAGAAAGCAGTTGGGAAATACCTGTCTTTTTAAGGCGGATGTTCTCACATGCATTTTACTGAGCATTTCAAGGGCGTGAATGAATTACGTTCCCATAGCATATGTTACACCGAGAGACATGACTGAAAGGGAACTGAAAGTTATGCACCATAACTCATGTTCCCTGAAGGAAGGGAACGAGGTGCAACATATCTGGCCCTTTCAATGCTGAAAGCTCGGTGAAGTGCATTTTGGAGAAAGATGGATGGGCGTCAGCGGCTTAAATACCCAGAGGGCGGGGCCTCTGGCGCAACGCTGACGCCCTTGCCGTAAAGGCGTGAGTGTATTCCTTCAGGTAATCGCGCAGGGGCGCAATTCCCATAGCATATGTTGCACCTCGTTCCCTTCCTTCAGGGAACATGAGGTATGGTGCATAACTTTCAATTTTGTGCTGTGTGTTCCCTTTATCAGTCAGGTTCACTCGGTGCAACACTATTGCTATGGGAATTGCGCCCCCGCGCGATTACCTGAAGGATACATTCACGCCTTTACGGCAATGGGCGTCAGCGTCACCTCAGAGGCCCCGCCCTCTGGGTACTTAAGACGCTAGCGCCCATGCATCAGTCTCTTTTTGCCCTTTACCTCGCTTAAACCTGAACTTCGTGGGACTTCTCTGTAGACACATCCCTCGTTAGAGGTGAGCTCGCTCCCTACGCTGAGCGTACAGAGAAATTTCCTGCGTATTGCTGGGCTGGCGAAAGCTAGTCCAAGGCCTTTTTCTTTAACCTCGAAGTTTTCTTCTCTTCTCTCTCCGTAGCTGCTTCGCTCGACGGCGCTAACTGCGTCACATCGCTACCCTGCTAGCAGGCTAGCCAGCGAAAGCGACGCGACGGAAGAGACGTCTCAGACAAGGATTTTAAGACAACTTTTTTTTCCCCATCACGCTCTCTCAGATCCTCCTCTTCGCTACATCTCCATGTACCCTCTGCCTGCCTCTCCACCATGGGGAGCAGGGCCTTCACCTGCTCTGCCCCTCACCTCTGGAACGCCCTACCGCCAGACCTTCGAAACACCACCTACCTTTCTCTGTTCAAGACAGCCCTGAAAACCCATCTCTTTAGACTAGCTTATCACTAACTTTACTAAATGTATTTTTATTATCTTCCATTTTATATCCTTTATGTATTTTATATTTCAATTTGTCGCTGATAATGTTTGATCTGTATTACACTGTATTGGTTTGTTAAGTGTCCTTGGGTGTCCTGAAAGGCGCTTTTAAATAAAATGATGATGATTATTATTATTATTATTATTATTATTATTATTATTATTAACTTGCTCTTTTCTTCTCGGCCATGGCTCCCGAGAAGGGAAAGCGAAAACCCAGAATTCCAAAAAAGGCCAGCGAGTCCCAGCTCGTGCGCCTGCCCCAGCGGCTGCGGATATTCCCTATCGGCGACGGACACCCACGAGGTCTGTCCTGTCTGCCTGGGGATGCTGCACGCAAAAACGGTGTTGGACGCTCCCGACTCCTGTCCACACTGCAGCCAGATGCTGGAGGTGGTGAGGAGACGCCGTGTGGACATCGTGGCCAAAGCCATGGGCGCTGCTACGGCGCCAACAGACCCGGATCTCACAGAAGCTCTCACTTCCACGCCGGAGCTCGAGAGGATGGATCTGGAGGACAGTGGACAGGTCGAATGGGGGGACAACTTGGACATGGCGGCTCCCGTCGGGGACCTGACAGCTGAATTTGACACTCGAGGCATGATAAACGCAGATGAGATCTCACTAACAGCCTCAGGTGAAATTTCTGGTGATGAAGCTGACAACGAGTATGAAGGAGAGGAAAAGGACCTCTCACAGAACCCGGCGCCAATGCTGCCAGAGACAGATGCATCAATCACTGCCCTGTTCGACTTGTGTTGCAGAGCGGCGGATACGCTGCAGATCGCGTGGTCAGAACCTCCACCTCGTCAACAAGTCACGAGGTTGGCAGGGAATTATTTTCATGCCAAGCAGCAGTCAACAACGAGGCACAGGATGTCCATCTTCCCAGATTTCCTCAAGGAGCTTACTCGCACCTGGGCTGAACCCAGGGCTCCCATGCTACTGCCGTTCTCCCTGTTCCTCGACGTTGCTGGAATGGAAGGAGCGGGAATCGCCAACGTGCCACAGATGGAGGACACGCTGCCGTCTCACCTGGCCCCCAGATCTTCTTGCACAAAACCAACTTTGCCCAACAAAGCCTACCGTGCTTCAGATGCACAGCTCGAAAAGTGTTACAGAGCTCAGGGCCTCGCGGCACGTGCAATGAACGCCTCCGCCAGAGGCGGCCGCCACTAGAGGGCGCTAGGGGCGCCGCTCCTCCTTGGAACTGCAGAACTGCAGCTCTTCTTCTTCACCATTTGAAGATTTTTTTTTTTTTTTTTTATAAAAGTGAAATAATAAAATAAAAATATTTCGAAATGCATGCATATATGTTTTTAGTTGTGTAGGATAAATATTTTATGAGTAATGATTGTTTGTTTCAAAAAACGTTTTCTGATTGTGAGTGACGTACTTCCGGTTTCCCTGCTCGGCGCCGCCTGGGGGCTTTTCCCATGCTTTTCCATTGAATCTAATTATAACTAGCGGCCGCTAGCGGTCGTAGCTTATGTCCCATCTGTACAAAACTTTTGGATTGTACAGGTCGCATTTTCCGCCGCCCTCGAGCCTGGACTCGTCTCTCGCCACGGATCGCCAGCGCTTCCGGTTCGAGCCAGGAGGGAGGGGGGAGCGGGGGATTCTCTCAGTTTACACCTTCAGAGCTGATCACACGCAACTAGCGACGTTGAACAGCAGTAATTATTAATGGTGCCTTTCTACACAGGTAAGCAAGTAATATTAAGTGAGTTTAATGAATCGCTACATGAGCAAAGTTTGAGCTGATCTCTGTGTGCGTGACGTGGTGTGTTGTGTTGCGGTCAGTCAACAGTACAGCAAGGGCTTGCTGTCTCTCCAACAGTAGCTAGCTACAAGCTGTGCTTATCTGTGGTGTATTGTACAACATTATAAAAGTTGCTAGTTATTATAAACCCGAATGTCTGAAGACGACTTCTGTCTGTCCATCTTCAGCTCATGTCATGAACTGTTTTACTCCTCAGTGTCTGTGTTAAAGGTTCAGTATGTAACATTTTTTATAAACATATTTCTTCACTCTGCCACATCTCCTGACAGTAGCTACAAGACAGATGCTTAAACTGCTAAACTTCAGCAAAAAGAGGAAAATATTGATGAGTAGCAAAACACTAAAAGTAGCAATTTTTTTGCTGAAAGTATCAAAATGCTAGTTAAAAGCAGTGGTGGACTGGAGAAAGTACTCAAACACTGTACTTAAGTAAAAGTACAAATAAACAGACAAAAATGTACTCTAGTGTAAGTAGAAGTACCACATTAATGTTTTTACTTAAGTAAAAGTAAAGAAGTATTTGCTTTTAAAAATACTTAAAGTATTAAAGTAAAAGTACTTGCTGAATGTATTACCTAATGCAATGGCCTACAGTATCATTAAGTGTGCGTACTGTATGTATATTTTCTGTAATACTTTAAAAGTGTTGTTCCAGTTTAAAGAACAATGCTGCAGATAGTGCATGATTTTATTGTGTGACACCGTTCACACTTGGGCTTGTGATTCTGTGTGCGTCAGAATTTCAGGGATGACCTGCAGGTTAAATGTCATTAAATAAAATAAGAAAGAGGAATGATTATACCTCTGAATTTTTTTATTTAACACAAAATAAAACCAGTAAAAACATTGAAGTAAAAGTTGTCTGATGAAAAAAGGAGCATTAGACCTAACAAAGGAATAGACATTGATCACTTCAACTCCAGTTTGTCATCAATGGGAGAGAGAATCTGTCCTGCTGTACTGAATAGTCTTTCAATAATCTTTCAATATTTTTTTTAATAAGGCCATGGGTGGTGCATATCTTCTAGCTGATTCTCCACGGTGGAATCCATTGTGGGTGAGAACTGGTCCCAGGACCAAGATGGAAACGAGGACTGGAAACACAACAAAAAACAAGGTAAGTGTCTCTCAAAGTACTGTACTCACAAACTGGCTAGAAGCATAAATACCATGAGTAGGCATCAATGCTCCAGCGAAGAGTATGACTTGACTGCAGCCTTAAGTATAGGTAGAGCTCATCAGGTGGATCACAGTAAAATAAATCATTTTTCTTCCCCATAAATCAGTTATTTAAAATCTAATCTGGAATCATTCCTCCTTGTTAGACTTGAGTTGACCTGTTTAAGTTGGGCCCAAATTTGTTATTATCTTTTGATTTATTTTTCATTGAAATTGTAATGATTTCAGTAAACCCAGATTGGTACGAGACCCGGAACGAGACAAGACTCCACAAGATAGAAAATTAAACTGTGTTTATTTTGTGCAGGTGACTATTTACAGGTGATCCTCTGGAGCTCCTGAGAAACAAACAGGATGTCAGATGGATTGGAATAAGAGTGGTCCTTTGATTATTCGTGATGTTTTTCCTCTTACAGGTTGGATGGTTTGAGTAGAGCGTGAGAGTGAATCCAAGTGAGTCCAGAGGATGGTGAACCAGTTCCACTCCACAGATGGATGGCTTGGAGGATCAGGCACGAGGACCAGGAACTGAACCCAAGGCGAGCCAGAACAGAAAGGGATCCACATACACAGGAGAACTGGAGGCACAGAGAACAAGGTTAGAAACTCTTTTTGAGGAAACAAACAGGCTGAGAGCATAAATACCATAAATAGCTCAATGCCCCAGCGAAGAGTAGAACTTGACTGCAGCCTTATATAGTTGAAGGTCTCTTCAGGGAGATGACCGGCAGCTGTGGTAATTGGCAGCCATCTTGAGTAGGAGCTGCAGCCAGTAGAACTCTCACAGAAATTTAATTATTTGTTAGTTTATTTTTGGAACTATTAAATTGAATTATTTGGTGGATTTTTGAACACCTTTGTCCTTATTTAAGTCTGGACCCTCACAATTCTATTTACATTATGAACTTGTATTACTAAAATAATTATAACAGAATATGATAGAAGTTGTCCAAAAATTGAAAAGTGGAAGCAGAACACTCCCATTCTCTTTTCACACTGATGCCTCAAACAAGGTGAAGATGAACCATGTTTTATTAATAATAGTGTTATACAAATGGATACAACTGATATATACAAATAAAAACATGAACAAACTTACTTTACAGTATACAAACATAATTATGCATACTTCTACACATGCTTAAAATTTTTTTATGGCGCCCCCCCATAAAAAAAAATCACCAGCCGCCACTGGCCTCCGCCATGATGCAGGCATACCTGGCAGAGAAGCTACAGGAGCTCCAGGTGACAACAGACAGAGGCTACGACTGAGGTGCTGGAGAAAGCCCGCAGGGCCACTGACTTTGTGCTTTACATGATGTGGACGGTAGCCATTGCATAAGGGAGATGCATGGCTGAAGTGGTCATCGCCCAGCGTCATCTGTGGATGATCCTGACGGACCTTCCAGAAGGTCAGCAGTTCCCCTTTTTGCACCACTCGATCGAGCCGACGGGACTCTTCGGGAAGGCTCTGGACCGGATCCAGAGCAGGCTGGAGCAGAGGCGAAAACAGGCTGAAGCCCTCCGTGAGGGGATGCCAAGAAAAACTTTTGCCCCCCCCCCCAGGGACACCAGCGGGAGCAGACCCGTGCAGCCTCGACACCGCTCAGCCACACGTCGTCCCCCGCAGAAGGGGCCAGCTTACGATGAGGAGCAACGGCAGAGTTGTTCCTCGCCAAGCGGTCCCGCCGAGAACCTCCTCGACGAACCGTGATGGGAGACAGAAGCGGACCCGACGAAGCGGGCCCTCTTTACAGTTTTACGGTTTTACAGGGATACGTGAACCTGGTTATTTTTACCCAGACTTTATTTGTAAAAGGCTACGAAAAGCTGGTGACATTAATGTATGCACGAAACATGAGTGTTCTGCTGTGTGTGAAATAAAGACAAAATGTTGTTGCACAAAACACAAAAATAAAAGTACCAAAGAACAGTTTGCTCTGGTTCTTGACTCAAATTTATTTAATGATGATGAACAACAACATAGCAACCTTTTTAAAGACAGTCGCTATGAAGGGAGAGGGCTGTCACCCTCCCTCCCTCGCGGTGCACGGGGTGCTAGGTCAGAACAATGAACCCCAGCGGGGCGCCCCGGGACTGTCTGCAACATACAGACCTTGCGGCGTCCACGGGCGGGCAGACCAGCACACACACGGCCAGACAGGGGGAGTCACATACTCACCCCCGCGCCGCAGGAGCTCGGGGGGCCGGCAATACACAAACCCTCTGAGCTCACTGTGCATCCGCATGCCAGGAGGGCATTTCGGCTGAACACGGAGGCCATGACGACAGCCGGTCATGGCCCCCAACTGCATTGCAGTGAATGACCGCACCAGTCCACGGGGGCGCTGCAGCCGCCTGCAAGCCCGAGCCGTGCACACATGCTGAAATGGAAGACGCCAGTAATGCTGCAGAAATTTTCAACAAATGTCGTCACAATACAAACAATGCACCCTGGCCGACTCGGATAATTTTTCCTCGTGCCCAAGAGAGTCTGGACCTCGTGAATTGGTCCCGGTCTGTAGGTGCTGACTGCTGAGCAGAAAAATAAAAAATTTACAGCTCTAGGCGCTCAAACTGAGACAGCCTTTCCAGCCTGTAAAACCAACAGGCCACACACAATCAGTGGATCTGAAATATGTGACCAAGCTCAGTGCACAAGCCCAGCTGCACCTTTAAATAACGACCCCTCATCGGGAGGCTTTCAGTTCCTTCATAAAACTGCAGAAAAGCACTCTGATTCCACCACAGATTACCGTATTTATGGGTGTACGGGTCATCACCATTTTTGTCAAGGCATGGCCTTTGGGGAAGCGTTTCTCTTCAATACGCTTCTGTCCGGAGAGTTCTCAATGGGGTCAGAGAGTGACTCTCACGCTCTCCTGACACCTCTTGGGCCCCTTCAAGGCAGCCATGCCCTGTGCGATGTACGCACTAGTAAAAATGTGTGCTATGCAAATATGGCTAAGAAAGCGAGCGCGCCCTGCCCCCCTCGGGTGAACAGGGAGGACCCTGATCACGAGATTTTGCATCAGTTTCCTGGAATTGAGGCCAGCTCACTTTTCTGTGAAACATGAGCTGCTCATGTAGCATGCCCCAGGGCTATTGTCACGAAAGGTGACGTGCACCCCGGGTAGCACGAAAAAGGGGCTCTCTCAGGAGGGCCTTTTCTAACCCCAGAGCAATGGCGGAACCGGAGGCTTGTGGATCAGATCTGGCCACGGTACGGCCGGGCATCCGTAGGTCTGTCTGTCTGCAAAACCTGCACGCTCTATGACCCGTGCCTCTCCCTAAACGAAGCAAACGCAGACGCTCCGGTCCACGGCTGACCAGCAGGGGTGCTACGTTGCATCTCTCCCCCCGCATCTCCAATTCAGGTGACATGGGAACGCACATGCAGGGGAGACCCCTCTCTAATATTGTTGGCCCCCAGGTGGCCATGGGGCCCGTGGCCCTCGGAGGTGTGCTCAATGGAGCTTGGAGCTTATTTTGGAGCTTATTTTGGAGCTTATTTTGGAGCTTATTTATATAGCGCTTTCTAGCCCCCTGTGAGGAGCCCCAAAGCGCTTTACAATACCAACCATCCACCCATTCATACACGCATTCATACACCGGTAGCGGCAGACTGCCATGCAAGGCGCCTTTCCAGTCCTACCGGGAGCAACTCGGGGTTAAGTGTCTTGCCCAGGGACACAACGACACATGGTGTGGGGAACCGGGATTTCGAACCTCCAACCTTCCGATCGGGGGACGACTGCCATTACCACTATGCCACGGCCGCCCAATGCTGATACACTGGCAACTGCTCCCCTTCAGGGGCTTTCTGACACAACCACACGAGCAACCTCTCCACTTACGTCCAGGACTGTGGCAAATCTCAGCTTGGTTGCTGAGAGAAACAAACTGATGGCCTCAGGCCTCCCTAGCAACGTGATAAACACAATCCAGGGAGCGAGAGCAATGTCAACACAGACTCTCTATGCTCGTAAATGGCGTGTTTTAAAAGCTTGGTGCATGGAAAGGAATATTGTACCATATTCCTGTGACCTGGTCCAGCTTCTTACCTTTCTACAGGATCTGCTGGAAAAAGGCAGCTCATTTTCCACCATTAAGGTGTTTTTGTCAGCCATCTCAGCTTGCCACGAAGGCTAGGGGGAAAAAACACCTGGTGCACACCCTCTCATGATACGGTTCATGAAGGGCATATTGAAGAAAAGACCCCCCAGTAGGACTCTGGCCCCTGACTGGAATCTCCAGTTAGTCCTGAATGCTCTTTGTGAGCCCTCATTCGAACCTCTGAGCAACTTTAAGATAGGTTTGCTATCTTATAAAACTGCTCTAGAGCAGTCTTAGCTCTTTGCTCAGCTAAACGCGTAGGTGACCTCCACGCTTTATCTGTGCACCCAATATGTACAAAGTTTGCCCCTGATGGGTCAAAAGTCACCCTACGTCCTTACCCCGCATACGTGCCAAAGGTTTCAACTTTGAATCCCAGAAGTCTGGACTTTGAACTTTCTTCATTTCCTTTTGCTCCCGTCCTCACTGAGGAACAGAGGATGTTGAGAGCACTCTGTCCCGTCAGGGCCTTGGGTGCTTACATTGAAAGAACAGCTGATTGGAGGAAAACAAACCAGCTGTTTGTATGT